>JAYRBV010010828.1:0-11469 GCA_036023255.1 Mitrocomella polydiademata
TGGGTTTTCTATATACTGTGGTTTCAACTACGTTTTCATTCTTTCGTAATAAAAGTACATCCAGGAACGAAATTTCACCATCCTTATATGGTACATATAATACATTATATATAATATATATACATTATATATACATTATACATACATTATATATAATTATAATAGTGCTCAGCAAAAAGAAAATAATAATAAAAAACGTAATGAAACTATTGGTAAATTATTTTGCTAATACAGTATAGTTAGTTATAGTTGGTGAAATTGATTTTGTATGAGCCTACTGTAAACTAGTCTACCCGATATACCGTTTCGGGCTTTTTTGCCCTACTCTTGGTCTATCGGCATTCGTTTAGATAAGAGTAGTCAGGAGAACAGGTTCCACAACAAAGTCTTTCAGACCTTGCTCCACAACAGAAAGCCTGCGCATGTGCAGCATAAATTACAAAGAATATCCCTGCAAAAAAACAATACAATAACGGCCGTTTGTTTTGATTAATATTATGACTCCAGTGCGCATGTGCAGTATTCTCCAACTTTTTGACTACGCGGATCTTGACGCATGCCGATAGACCTAGAGTAGGGCAAAAAAGCCCGAAACGGTATATCGGGTAGACTAACTGTAAACTACTATGTAATGACTTTTTCATATTTTGTTTTTTACAGTGTGAAATTGCAGAGATTTTATTTCTCTATTATAAAGATTTTGAAATATCAGCTGATATATTTGTTGATTTGGCATCCTTCTTCCAGGTTAGTTTCTATGCTCAAGTTATGCTCATTGTTGAACATATACAAGTTAGTACATAGATACGATAACTTAAAAGTTTCAAATATTTTTGTGAAACAAACAGTAAACAGGGTGGCCACTCATACTGGAAAATACTGGAATATACTTGAAAAAAAAATTGATACTTGATTATACTTGAAATATTAATTTTTTTAACATTTTCCAGTATAATACTTGAAAATACTTGAATTTCAATTGATATATATGTCTTCGGTTTCTATTAGAATAAGCGAAATTGCAAACACTATTTATATATTTACAATAAAATTTTGAAGACAAAAATTTAAATTTGAAGTGTAGGGCGCTAACATAAACATACTGGCAGTATCTGTACAGTTCTCTTTTTCTTTCTTTGACGATTATGAACATAGTACCTAGCAATCCTGAAAGATTCCTTTAATTCGTATTTCTCCTGAAAACTCTAGGAAAATAAAAAAGAACAACACTTCAATTTAACAAAATGATTGTATGTATTTGTTAGTGTAGCTGTTTTAGGCCAAAGTAAAGACCCCAAATGACAAAAAATTTGCCTGCGGCCCCTTTACTGATTTCCTAACACCTCAAGAAAACTCTATTTGATAATGTATAACATTTTCATTAGAAAATGTTTAAATCACACAAAAACATTACAACAATTAAGATTAATAATTTTATTTACAACTTCCTGGAAAAGTAAAGAATTACTCCTGGGAAAATAAAATCAAAGTTTTGGGGCACCATGTATTAATAAATATACTTGAAAATACTTGATTTTTTTTCGTAATAAATACTGGAATTTTTGTTTTCGTACTGGAATTTTATCACTGAAATACTTGAAAATTGAAAAATTATACTTAAAAATGTACTTGAATATACTGGAATTTCAACTTCTATTTTGAGTGGCCACCCTGGTAAAGGATTACTGAGAGACAGAACTACTAATGACCTTAGTTCATACATCATTCCAGCCATTTGTAAATTTACCACTAAAACATGACGTTCCACAGATATTTCTTACAATTGGAATCATGCATGTTTTTTTTCTGGAAATAAGATTTCTTTCAATTTTTCATTTTTACGCTTGGGTTGCTTTCAATTCTCATTATTCAGAAATTACTGGAGAAATTATCATTTTCATTTCTTGAAAAAAACATAATTATTTATTTACTTTTGGCCTAGTAAGCCAAGGTCTGTTTAGATCATTATTGAATAAGTTACTTAGATGGAACCTAATGGAAATTTTTATTCTTGTAGAAGCAACATTTTGGAGTCAGTCAAGTCAATTACAAATTATTATCTGTAAATGGAATTATTCAAATGCAAAAGTTTGAGTGAGTTGATTTTTCAATTTTCATGAAATGGGAGAAAGTTAGATAAACCGTTACATTTATTATTAGCGTCATTATTTTTGTTTTTATATACACACATACAAAGTGTATTTGAAGCACGTTTTATGATCTTTCTCATGTACAGGATAATATCATCACTTATACTTGTTGAGGGGATAGATTTAGAAATGTTGCGTAAAGTTCTTCCTGATGATAAAAGGTTTGTTTGTTTGTTTTTTTAAGAATATGGGGGATAGCAATTTCCTTCAGATTTACTACTGCTTATTTAACATCCTTTAAAAAAAGATGAATAAAAATAATGAATAAAGAAAATCATTTTCTTCGTGGTACATCCTGTTGAATGCTGAAGTTTTCAAAATATACGTCATGAATTGATTATGGCAATAATTTTTTTTTTCTTAGTGATTTGAAAGACCATCATTTACTCAAGGACAATGAATGGAAGGTAAATAATAAGCTCAATTTTCCTTCTTGATGTGAATTTCTGTATTTTCCCCTCTATTTTCTTGTTCATCATCATTGAGTATGCATCCTCAAGTCTTCTCTACTGTCTATCATTGAAATACTCATAATTATAAGCATGATAAAATTACTTTTATACGAGTTCTACTAACAATTTTGTTAACGTATTATTGATCATGTTTTTTATTTCAATTTTATCATAATTATTTCTTGTGACTATGACCTTTATTATTTATCTACAAGTTGTCTTACCATTTCATTGGTGGTTGTAGATCTTATGAGATTTATTAATTTTTGTAGAAAATAGACAAGTTATTGTACTCATGGGATGACACGCAACAGCAGGGACCGATTTTGATTGCCTGGACTATTTTCCGATACACATGCTTGCCACAGGAGGAACAACAGGTTAAAAAGCTACTTTAACTAAACTATCTTGTTCAAAACACTTATATCTCCTTTGTTTGGAGAATGTAGTGCTAGTTTGATTCTCAAAAACTCTAAAAAGGTTTCTACTAAAAGTTTATTCACCTAGACATTTTTTAGATTGTAAATAGGTGAACACAGTTATTTTTCTCTTGTCGTTATGGTTCTGTTTTTTATTGTAGTTAACCTCACACTTTGGTGATTCGGCGATGCAATGTAACTTGATGCTTTACTTGCAACATATTCTGGAGCATCCATCGTATGATAAAGTAGGAGATGGAATAGCCTGTCTGGTCAAGTCACACATCTACATTATCCTCAGTCTGTTGTTGAAAATATATCAAGAAGATACTCTTGGAGACTTCCAGGTTTAACTTCTTTTTCTTGAATATAATAGCAGATAAAAAGGAGCATTTTTGTGACATCATCAATGAATTTTTTACAATTTCTTTAGAGTTTGATTGTCCTAGCTACCAAGGTCTTGTCAGAGCCAATTTTGTCTTCACTTTTTTTAATGGAGGACCAGTCTGGTGGGATTGGGTTACTACTGAAATCAGCAAAGAAACAATTTCCCCATATGGTTTTACCTTACATGCAGATGTTAATTAGTCTTTGTACCGATCAAGATGCAGCTGATATTGTAAGTATCTTATTTCATTGTTCTTTTTTAACCTTGAGCTCTTTGAATTTTAAAATTTATTTTCTTATTTGTATTAGCCACTGTCTTGTCTTTTTAAAAATACTTTCATTGAATTGTATAGTATTTTTCCTTATTTTAATAACCTTCTATAGTACTCAGCTTTTTGGTTAACTCTTCTTTTTAGGTATTTGAATCGTTAGAGAAACAAGAAAGTTTGACAGAGCTCTTTGGTCAAAATGCAATTGATGAGATTGAAGCTGTTGATGATAGAATCTGGAAGAGAAATCAAAGCAGAAAAATTATTGAATTTGGAAAAGATTCGATAAGGCTGGAAAAAGACGTGTATGGAAAAACTTTCCAGGATAAACAAGGTTAGTCAAAATTAGCCTTTCCATCTGTAGATGGGATACCCGTCTCTTTCTTTCAACTTCTCAAAATCTTGAAGAAAAAGAGAGACAGGCATTCACATCGTGAATCCTTTGATATATCCTGCAATCTGATTGGTTTAGAATTATCAACTGTAAACATTGTTGTTATTAACAGCTATTTTGAATAAGTTCATTTGACCATGCTATTTTTTCTCCTTGATTATTTGAGAGGAGTGTAAAAAATTGCAAGGATACCCAGGCTATTCCATCTGCCACAGTTGTTCATCATGAACAATAATTTGAATTACTCATATCTTTTTTTTAGACACTCGTTTGATACAATGGAGCTTTTCCTATTCTGGATGGCTTTATGCATTGCTAGAGCTCAACCAAATTATTCAATCACCAATGACTTACATGAGTGGTTCGGGAGAGGATCCTCTTACACTTGCTAAAGGCTACATTACTTTTGTAACAGCGATATTGTCGGTACAAATTGAAAAGATCACAGAGTTGGAGCCAATTGTTGGTACTATTGTTACTTTGTTGAAAAGGTTGGTTGAATAAAATTAAAAGTTCTACTCAAAGAATGGGATTCAACATTATGAACAAAAACTTTCAGATTTTTTTCAAACAGAATTTTGGTTTTACTTTTTGACCGAAACATTTTGGTTATCCTTCAGGTTTGTAAGAACTTTCAGCTAACAGTTTTCGAAAAACTTTCAGCTAACAGGGAGAGAAAAGTTCTCGTTTTCAATGTAGCATACATGGAACTGTCACATATATTCTGCCTTGCGCTTTCCTTCTTTTTTTATCATAAGGTTAACTCAACTGAAGAACCCAAGAACTGATGTTATTTCTGAATGCCTCAAGTGTTTGCTTTTAGTGATGAATCAGCAACCCTTTGAGGTAATGATCAATACAATTAATTATTTCTGGACAGTTACTAAAACGTTACAATACTCAGTATTCTTTGCGATGTAATGATGAAAGTACTGGCTGTTTGAAATTTGAATGGGAAACCTTAAAAGTATTAGAAAAAATGTTGTCCAAGTGAACAAATTGACGTTGTTGATTAGCAAGATTCCACTTGGCTTTTCTTGCGAGACCCCCCTCTCCATTTCCCTTTGAATTCTAGGACGAGAAAATGAGACAAAGAGATGGAATCCAATTTTACTAGGAATCCCATGGTGGGATCCTTCTTTATTTCCTTTGATGTTTAGAAATGATAGTTTGATTATCAAATTTTATAACAGAAGGCTTTTTTTTGATAAACTGGTTAGGTCAATAGCTATAGGGAGAATTTAGACAGAATGTAGGAGTGGAGTGGGCTTAAAATTGTTGCTTTCTTTATAATAGGTATGGCATCAATTGTCAGAGATTCAGTTTTTGCCTCATCAAAAGAGTAACGATTTTTCACAAGGATTGTCATCAATGACAATGTCACCAGGATTGTATGGTAACATGCTTGCAAACATTGAAGTTCCTAACCACATTTTCGATGTTACAAAAGAATATCTTAAAATCATTAGAACTATTTTGGACATTCCTTTGGAAAAATTGATTAAAGAAGGAAACAGTCCTAAAATGTATATAGACATTGCTGTGAATATCGTTCTCATAATAAAGGAGATATTCGCTTATTTTGGTAGATGGAAGTTTTCTTCTGCTCAAGATAAAGAGATAATTGGTAAGTTTCAAAATAATTTTATCATTATACAATGTGCGCTGCAGGAAAGAACAGAATTATTATTTCGTTACAAAGTAGCATAAAATTCTTCAGGAACCTTTTCATATACACAGTCACTATGTGTTATTTATACAAAGATGATATATTTCAGGTCTTAAATGCTTGGAGATTTTTCATCAACTGCTATCACCCAACAATGAAGAAGCCCTCAAGATTAAAGAAAAGTAGGAAATTTATTAAAAATGTGTACATAGACGAACTGAGGTTTTTTGTTTGTTTTTTTTAAGCATAAATCATCATACTATTTTTCAATTTACCTTGTTAGAAAATTACCATCCTTAAAAGAGATTGTAACAGATGGATTATTATTCCATGGTGCAGGAGAATCTTTACTGGCCATCCTGAGTGTTGGTGTTGATTCGTTGACTATCACCCTTGATAATGATATCAGGTAAGATTTAAGATGCCTGCTATCCATGAAGTAATTACATAGTTACGAATTTTTGCTATGTTTTTGATAGAGCGGTCGACGTTTATTGTCAAAATTTGAATTGATTATGGACAAAAGAGAGTGAAAAAAGATGAAATTTGTTCTGTATTTTCAATTTGTAATTATCTGTAGATGTTTCGGAGTGCAATTAACGATTAAACACGAGTAACAAGGAGAAAGTTGTATTTTGCACGAGTCCTTTATACTTTTTTTCGCGGAATAATTGCACTATATTCTTTTTAACGTCTCATTAAAACATTGCATTGCGAATTGCGAATACAGTTAGAAAGACCCGAAACCATTGCATTGCGAATAAAGTAAAAACAACCAAAAAAGATGCAAAACACAAACAAAGCAAGTCTGCGTTTTACATTTAGAGGCTAGAAGAGTGCAATTTTGTGACTCTAAAAGTGACGTCTCGACCAATCAAATTCCCGTAATAATGCACCTCTGATGATTATTAATGAAACAATTTGTTATCCCTTTTTTCACTTCAGGCAAAGTACTGAAGTCATACAAGTCGTGAAGTTATCATTCGCTGTTTTGAATAACTTACTTACAAACTTAGAAAAGGTAAAATTTTGATACTCTAAGGCTTTTGATGTATTCTTTTTGGATTGGCATTTATGGCTATTATGTAGCCATGCAAATCTAGCCAGACTCGGAGACCAATGCAGTTTGGCCTTTGTAATGAAGAATCTAGCTCAACACGATGCGGCTTATTTACAGTCCTAACAAGTGAACTTCGCTACTTGTAACGGATCCTTAAAAAGAGATTTTCTTAGAGACTTACTGATAATTTGAAACGATTTTAAGTTTCCACAAGGAGAAATGTATTTTAATTTTGCTTCTTCAAATTTTAGAGAGATACTTTGACCCCCTTGGAAGAAGTTGTTAGTCAACATTTTGTTCAACAGCCCTCCGACTTGGATTTTATGCATCCATTTAGTAATCTGACCATGCTCTCAGTTATCGCTAAGTTTATATTCCACCAGCAAGATCCTAAATTACCCATCCTGGCTGTTCTTTCCTTGAGGACACTTGCCATTCGATTTCCATTGATATTGACATCGAGTTTTGGTGATGCTCTGATAGGAATTCGAAATGCCTTTGTAAATAGACTGAATGGACGTGTAGAGGCCGTACGTTTAAAGGTAGCCATCCTAGAGTTTTTGACAGCGTGTGTAGAATCTCAACCAGGTATTGTTGAGTCTTTCACACATATTCAACAAGACAAAAATAAAAAACCAATTGTTGGGAAATTTAGTTGCCTTCCAGCTGTTCTGGAAATTCTTGAAAATGAACAGCAAACAGATGTGTTGACATCCACTGCACTGGATTTTGTTGCTGCATTGTGGAAAAACAGATATGATGGTGCCATGACAGTGTTAAAGAATAGGTATCTCAATGTTTACGTTATTTGCCTCTAGTGCATTTTATTTTTGCTAGAAGACTATTTCTTATCACACTCTCGGTTGCTAGTAATACAAGGGGATTGGAATTGTTTTAAAGATTAGGAATCTCAGTGTTACATTATTTTTTCCACTATGTGTACGTTTTCTTAGGAAAAATTTCCAAGCAGCAATCTTTTCTCTTCGCATAACATTTTTATCTGTTGTTATTATCCTATCACGCACAATGTTTTCTCTTCGCATAACATTTTTATCTGTTGTTATTATCCTATCACGCACAATGTTTTCTCTTCGCATAACATTTTTATCTGTTGTTATTATCCTATCACGCACAATCTTTTCTCTTCGCACAACATTTTTATCTGTTGTTATTATCCTATCACGCACAATGTTTTTATTTTTATTTTTTTTTCGTCAACAGCAAAACCTTCTGGAAATCAGTGGTTAATTCAATGAATGTTGTAGCAACATCTCCAGTAAGAATTGCTTTCTCATTGCTTATTTCCTCTTGAAATTCTTACAATCCCATTATATTCGCATTAATTTTTCTGTTTTAGGTCCGGCCTGTGGCATATGAAGTGTTACAACATTCATTTGATATTGTTGCTACTGAAACGTATTACATTAAAACGTAAATATATTCTATATTCTTTTATACAATACTTATTTTACTTTTGGATGTAAACTTTTGATGTACGACATGGTGCAAAGAAGTAGTAAAAAGCTACATCAGTGACTAGTGACAATCACTTACACTTCTACTTATTTTCCCCTTTTCCACTCAACAACAAACTGTTTTGGACCTACCCCTCGTCATTTTTATTCATTATTGTTAAATTGCAAAGTTCATTAAGAAACTATATGAAAAAGACAATCATCGAATACTGTTTCTTTTGTGGACCTATCCCTCCCTCTTCATTCTAATTCATTGTTGTTAAATTGCAAAGTTCTGTAAGAAACTATATATTTTTTCAGAGATCAATATGACGAGAGATTGCAGACTCAACTTTCTTCTTTAACCAACGAAACGTTCTATCAAAATGTGGGAAAGGTAATTATTGTTAGTTTGAGTCTATCTATTAATCTACAGTGCAGTTCATATATTTAAAATCATTTTATTATTTTCGTTTTTAGCTTCTAGAACCTACTGGAGATGTCAGTACTGCTATTAGAAAACAGCATTTGATTAAATCGTTTCAAGCATTTGTAACTGTAATGGGTCAAAAAGATGTAAGATTATAATCAATAGAAACAAGTGTTTGCAAAACGCTTGAAAGAATCGCCTTCATTATCATAGTATTCATAGTATATTTTAAAAGCTGGTTATTTGTGTGATTCTACCACCGTGATTAGTAGTATCTGATGTGCTTTTTATCATCTCCTCAGGAAGATTATTGCAACTTGAAAACTGATGCTGTAAAGGATATTTTGATGCAGAATACAGCTGAGTGTTTAAAGAGCTGGGTTGAGGAGCCTGGCTCAATTGATAGAGGTGTAATTACTGAACTATCCAACTTGATATGGGTGTTCACTCGAATCTGGAAAGGGTAAGCCAGCTCTTCCTTGACACATCGATTTTTTTTCTTTTATACCCGTATTCGATTCTTAGCAGAGTATACGCTACTAATGCGGCCAAATTAGGCTGAAATGTGTCTTGCACCCTCTTTAAAACTTTTAAGTTCGGATGCATGAGGGGCTTCAAGGATAGAGCAGTTCCCTTAAGTTGTATATTTAGTCATTGATATATAAAGTCAGTGTAAAAGCTGTATTAAATATTATGTATTTTTTCTTTTATTTAGATCCATCAGAAACCACGATAAGATTCTTACACTTCTGGTGGACACTTCACATGAATTGGTTAAATCAGATAGGGCTGCATTCCAAGCAGTGACATTGCCCTTGTACACAGCAACGTTGTCAATGCTGCAGAAACAAAGTATGTTCATAATAATCGAATTTTTCATGCAAAGGTTCCTCATATTTTAAAATCCTATCAACCTTTCATTAATTGGTTATTATTTTAAAGATTCTTACCTACGTTGAAAAACGCCCATAACAGGACCCAAGCATGTAAAACCGTGAAAATTGGATTTTACTGGTCACGTAAAATTTAATTTGACTATTTCTCTCCCTACCAATAAATTTTATTTCCTTTTAGACAAGGACTTAGTACCAAACTCTATTCGATTATCTCTTCTCAACTTGGTTTGCTGTAATTTACAATACCATGATGAACAGAACCACGAGGCGTGCCACTTTAAACAACATGTACAGGTACTTAATTATGGCTCTTTTTGTTGTGTTATAGCGCGCCTTATACTTGAAAATATATTAGATAATTAGCGGATAGTTGTTTGCTTCGGTTTTTCTGTCCCGTTTTTGCTCAATTTTATCCTATAATGTCCTGGATTTTCATTAAAAATGTTCTGGTAAAAAGGGGAATTTTGATACCAACTCCCCGGTAGAAAATGGATGTTTTGCCTGGTAAAAGTGCATTTTTCCCTTGCAAATTTAGGGGGAATTTGAAGATCGTTCATGTGCTAATTACTTGAAAAATTCTTTGTGGCGTGTATTATTCTTCCAAATTCATAATTTTCTTTTCTTCTTAGATGAATACAATAAGTATCAGTCTGATGAATGAATTGATCCTTCAACTACCAGATGAATCGCTTCCTTCCATTGTACAACTTTTACAAAGCCATGGAACTGTACCCAATCTCCTACATGATATTGGTATTTATTTACAGGTAAAAATCTTCACTGAAACTTACCGTAGTACCGTTTAACGTAGATTAATAGGTTGACTCGTTAAAAAGGGTCTTTGTAAAACATATTTCGAATGTTTGTGACAGGTATATGCAACAATTTACCCCATAAAATACCCAATGACACAAGAACGGAATAAATTATCTTGCAGATTTGGCTGATTTTTTCGCTAAATAAATCCTTGCGATGACTCACCAAAGAACAGAATGTTTCGTTAAACTTTTTTCGTAAAACAACAAAACAATTTTTGAAACCTCGGGGTATTATCCCTCGTCAAACTTATTATTTACGTATTCAAATATTTTTCTAATTGCTTTTTTAGAAGCGAATCAATTTGGACTATGTCGAAGTTCTACTGGGATTTTTGCTTTCATGCACAAGCAGGGAAATTGTAAGTTGTATATTATTACCAGTTAATCTGATCTTCAGTATTCTCATTAGACTATCATGAAACTACTGTTCTACTAAATTTGTAGCCTTTCCTGTGTAAACAACAAAATATTTGAACTTGTCGAAGTAACTTTCAACGTGATTTTGTACAGAGTGATCCAAAAAACTTCGAAGTATCTCTACAACATTTCATAGCAGATTCAAGTTATAAGCCAACAAAAGCTTTATATTTTGTTCCCCGAACTTCTCTTTTGCTTGGCTATTAACATTGCATTTATAAAAGTCTGCTATGATATCATGTAAAGAAAAGGTCACTCTGTAGTGAGAGTCAATATCAGGGAGTAACAGAAAATCATCGTGGTTATTTCATCTCCTCTCATTGATAACAATCCTTTTTGATAAATAAAATCGGTGTCACTTATCTGCAATTATAATGTTTTCATTTCAGCTTGCAGAGCATATTTCATCTAGTGGCTTGGGAAAATTTATTTGCCTTGGTTTACACGGTATCAACCAGGTAAGAAAACTTTTCATCCCGTGAAGATTTCTTCCTCTTTCAGAATTTATTCTTCTACTTATTTGTTACTTTTAGTAACAGTTTGTCTTTTTACGTTACCTATGAAAGTTTTCTTTCGCACAGTTTGTCTTTTTACGTTACCTATGAAAGTTTTCTTTCGCACAGTTTGTCTTTTTACGTTACCTATGAAAGTTTT
>JAYRBV010010839.1:0-14091 GCA_036023255.1 Mitrocomella polydiademata
TCAAACAACGAGACTGGTTATGCCTCAATGAACCAAACTGTTCTTAATGGCACGAGGACTGGGAACAATGCAACATATGGCGGGAATTATACGTACGGAACGGTTGGAAATGGAGAGTTGAATAGCAATGGAACGATAATTGGTGGTAATTCAACAACAGATATTTGGAATGGAGTGACAGTACAAAATAATAATAGCACAGGTTATGCAGTAAGTTCCTGAGTAACTTACTGACCGGCTCCCCCTCCCCCTCCCCCATTTCTAATACTTTACAGGTACTAGCCGTAAAAACCGACGGTGTTTTTTTTAGCAGAAAAAGAAAGCATTTTAATTTTTGAATTTTCTCAAGAAATTGTCGACCTTTAAGGTGATTTTGATAGGTTAAAAGTTATTTTTAAATAGAAGGTCGGCACATATGCCCGCATGCTTCGTATACATATAAGTTGAGTACAACACATTAGTTTCATAACTTTCCTTTACGGTGAATGTATTAAAAGTTTAAAATTAAGTATTTCCATTAATACGAGGTTAGAGTTAGGGTTTTCACTAAAAAATCAAACTGTGGAAAGAAGGGTACTTTTGATCATAATTTTGAATTATTTTGTGTAGGACAATGAAACGGTATCCATTATATTTGCCGGTGACATCAGTATGGATAAACCAATCAGAAAGGACAATGGCTCATCATGTGCATACAGTGAACTACTAACAAATTTGACCAGATATTTTGAGAGTGTTGATTACAATATGGTAAATGTAGAAGCTCCTTTTGTGACCAGAGAAATGGCAAAACATCAAGCCTTTCCAACTAAAGGTAAAATTGTCATAGTTTTTGGCCAGGTTTTGGCAATTCCATCATATAAAAACAGCTCTTCCCCAGGGCGTTTTTCACATTTTTAATAATCTGATAATTGCCGCGCGTTCCAGATAAGCCCTGGGACCGAGGTTGGATAAACAAGACCAATACACCTTTCCCGAAACTTATTGCGCAATCGATTTTGAGGATCTTCAATTTATGACGACTCTGTTTCGATAAAAAGATTCCAAACACCATGAAAAACAAATATTGAAAATTTCATTAAATTCTGCTACTTCAGAAGTTATCGCACTTTCGTTATCTATCAAAAGCCTCTTACTTTTCACTTTACCATACCCAGCCTCGTTATCATGAATTATCATGAAACCACGTTTTTTTGCAAGCCTATTGTGGCTGTTCAAAATAGATTTTGATTTTCAAAATTTCAAAATTTCACTTTCATTTTCAACAAACATAAAAATTTTATCTAAATTTCCATTTTGAAATTTGAAATCGGAGGTTTTTAATCAAAGTGCATGCTGGTATTGTATCGGGGATATTGACGTCATGCTTATTCTCAAATGACTTTACATTTATTACTTTATGGGAGATGACTATTTCAAGTAGAACAAAGCGTGATTCCAATGAGTATCGTTAGATTTTAATTTGCCCCGATCAATACCGACATACAATGCAAAATAAAAAACTTCGATAAGGTCTATTGTCTTATCAGAATTAATGACACTTTTACTATCACATATTTTTGCAATGTATTTAAAATCGAGATTGGGAACAAAATGTGTTCTAGGGAGGTGTTGTATAGTGATACCTCCCTTTAGAATTTAGTTGAAGGAGACTTTTGGAATAGTTAGTGTCACACTTTCATTTTCTTATGCACGAATGATCTTTAATGCAGACCTTAAATGGATTTCGTGAAAATAATTTTTGTGATAAATTTTCCTAGGCATTCACAATATGGCGTGGACAGAAGCTGTGGACGCACTCACTAAAGCAGGCATCAAATCAGCTTCCATATCTAACAACCATATTTCGGATTTCGGAGGAGATGCAGCTATCTACACGCAGCAAGTTCTACAAAATAACAACATTGAAGTTATTGGTTTGACGAATGGGACGAAACCCCCTTATTCCCACCAGGTAAGAAAATCTATAGTATATTCAAAAACAAAAACTCTTTTTCGCGCTTTCGTTCCGTAAACTTTCATTGGACCGTGTTCTCCAAGATAAAAAGTCTTTTCATGCTATTTAAATATAAAAGTTACTAGCTGGTAAACCAGCGTCACAAGGACGCTGAAGAGACACTGCTTTCGCCCGTAGATAGAACGCGCGCCCTTTGGGCTTGCTTTTCTAGAATTTTTTTTTTTCATGAATGGAGGAATGAAAAAAAAATTGGCCTAAACATTTTTTTTTGGAAAAAACATTTTTTTCACTTTTTTTTTTTAAATGTTGAAATTAATTCTCCCACAGCTCGGCTACCATTAATGCGTACATAGATAAGACAAGATACCGCTTTTATTATATAGATTGGAAATAAATTCATCAGAATTGGCGGTAGGTAAAATTTGAAAACCATCAAATTAAATTTCCACCAAATTCACCAAATTCTGAATAAAATTCCCGCCAATTTCTTTAAACGCTATCAAATTAAATTTTGAAAAGGATTTCGAAGAACTCTCAACCGGTTTCTTTTTTCATTAGAAACCATTAATTAAAGACATCAAGGGTATCAGAGTAGCATTTTTGGCATATTGTGGAGATAGTAATGGCGAATGCAAAGGTTTCCGTGAAGGAATTGAATATGGACCAGCACTTTTAAATAATGTAACAATCAAACATGATGTTGAAGAATTGAACAAAATGGAGGTTATTTTGATTTTCTATCACTCCGTTTTTGCAATACACATTTCCCGAGATAACCCATTTCATTGCTTACTAACCTCTTTTTCATGCATATTTGTCGCGTGACAACCAAACCCCAAAGGAGTAAGAGTACAATGATCAATCGATGATCAAGTGAATTTCTACACAGTTTTGATGATTGTATTCTTACGCTTGGGGTTTGGTTGTCATGACAAATAGGCATGAAAAAGAGGTTAGCAATGAAAATGGTAATCTCAGAAACAAAGAAAATAGAAACTTGACGAAAAGTTAAAATGATCAACTAAGTTCGTAGACACTTAGTTGGTCAGAGACAAAATCTACGGACCTTATAGTAAAACTTGAACACACGAAACTAGTAAAGACTCTTTTCTTTTTTGATGTTTCTTCTCCTCTTGATTTTTTTTCTCATGCAGCCTCCAGTCGACCATATCATTGTGTTCCTTCATTGGGGCAAAGAATACATGTCTATTCCTAACGAAGAACAAAGAGAAATTGCTATACAATTACGAAAGATGGGTATTAAATTGATAATTGGTAGCCATCCACATGTTAAACAAGGTCATGAATGGATCAATGATACCTTAGTTCATTACAGCTTGGGAAATTTTGTTTTCCATCCTCATTCAGTATTTATGGTAAGTAAAAACGCAGAAAGTTGTATGAAAAAACTCTATAGGGTTTTTTATACACTAAGTGTAAAAAATTTCGGCTCAATTCGACGATCTTTTGTAAATTAAGTTCTTGCTAAGATTCAGAAATTGCGACACATAAATTTCGGGATGAAAAATGGGACCATTCGTCCAAAAATTGGGTTGAAAATCGTCGTACGAAAATCTTTTGTCCGAAATCTTTTACACTTAATGTATACCTTTTCGATCCCTGCCATTATGAATGTTAAACTAAACCCGATCTTTTACTATGCATCGGAGAAATGCGTTGATTTTTTCCCAAGGGGTTATTATGTAATAAGTCATCAGTTTAGTGCAATATTGTGACGGTAGTTACTATAGTGTTTAAAAAGGTGTGTTCTAAAGAAAAACAACTAGCCTAGAAACTCAGAAGAACAGAGTGTTTTCGTAGAATTGACACTTGATTTGAGACAACAAATACTGGGGTTTTAAGCTTCAGTGATTATAATTGTTAAATTGAGTCAAATCAGAGAACATGTCTCTGGTCAAATATACTATTATGTTACTTTATATAAGTTAAAAATTTTTTCATCTTCAATTATAAGTAATTTAATGATTTTACTTCAGCTTTCTTGCAAACCTAATTGTGAAGGTAATAGAACAGCAATTCACGAAAGAGCTTTGGAGCGATCTAAATTATCGAGAGACCCAGCCGGCTTCACTGAACTCTTCAAAGTCATTTTGACAAAGTAAGTCTCTATCTATCATAATGTAATGCTATTACTACAAACTGACTACCAGGGCCGGCGTAATCACTTATAAAACATGGTTTCGCCGGCCCTGATTACAGTATACATCTCTATCTTTTGGATTTAATCTTTTATAGGACTGAAGTGAAAACTGCATTTTATCTGCCGGTTCGAATCCACGTAGACGGATCAACATTGTGTTTATATCCGAAAGCTAAAGTGGAGAATGATTGGCAAGAAGTTTGTGGACTAAGGGATGATAATTGTTATTATCCCAGACCAGGATCGCCAATCTATTCAACAATGAAAAAAAAGAGATCTGGTTACGAATGACCGAATAATAAAATCGTGTTTCGGAGGAGGGCGGGGAGTGTAAATTTATTCTAAGTAAACTGATGTGTGGAAATTCAAAAAACAATCAACACCAACTGCACAAAGAACAAAGCAACTGAACCGCAATCCTCATCAGGGAATTCATGAAAATAACCATAGTCACAAAACATGAACAATATTAACCCAAGATAATCCGAAAAGAGTAATCATAACACAAGAAATTCAACCTCCAACCCACCACAACATCCGCCATTTTCTTTTCTTATTGCAGGTTGGCGAGTATTCCGCGAGTTTTTCCGGGAACAATAACAGAGAACAATAGCGCTATTGTCCGCTACCAGACTATCTCTTTTTTGTGACTATGAAATAACGGAGGTTAGAAAAGCATTTATTCGGCACGATCAATGAAAAGGAATGATAATCAAAAAAGGAGCAACAATACATACCTGAAGAACATTCGATGCGAAAACAACGGAAACACTCGTGAGGGTTTCAATCATGCACCTAGATTAGAACATAATTATTCCAAAGTGGGGATTTTTTGCACCCGGCATAGTCGAGAAACGAAATGAAGAACGGCGGAGGAGTACAACTCAAAAAAGTGTGAAAAAACAGATAATTTAATAGTGTTCTGCGTTAAATTTTTGTGTGTTCTAACGACTGAAGAGTAGGAAAGAATTTTGAGAACTACGACGTACAACATTCTATGAATAAGCGCCCCTCTATATTAAGCGCCCCCTTAAGAATTCAAAAGTTGAATAAGTGCCCTGGGCGCTAAATCGATCATTTATGGTATATAGAATTTTAATTTAAGTAGTAAAGTTGTTGTGTTTTTTTCTAAGAGAGTTTGACCAAAACCCATAGATTACAGCGACTTGCTGCATGCTTAAATGGTCTTTTGAATAAACCGAAGTAACTGTTTGATCTTGTAAATGAACTTTTAAGAGTAAAATCTTACTCAACATCTGCACAATTCATTCTATATAAATCTACAATTTCTTCAATGTAAGTTTACTGTGTTTGTTATGTTATAATCTATACTTTTGTTAAAGTCTCAAGTCGTTTACGACTACTACGTACTGTCAAATTTTCGTGTTTTACTGCTTACGTACTTTATGGAAGCCCCCTAGCCAGATCTCTGACTGAAAAATTTGTCTGCTAGTGTAAATAAATAAATGGATGCCCCGTTGTTTTTTTCTTTTTACAATCTTCTTCATTATCTTTGCGAATGAGAAATTCGCGTAACCCTTCCGTCCCGTACAAGTACAATTTTCGGACTATGAAATTGACCGGGTGTTGTATTCCCGACTAATGTGAAATAGGAATAAATCATAAGTTTGGATCGAAATGCAGCAAATAAATTTGCGGTTTGTCAGATACAGTTGTCTTGTTCTTAACGGTCAAAATATTAACTTTTTAAAAAAACGAAGTATATAACGGGTTACACAGTACAGTCATATTATTTTATTACTGAATAAGAATATTTTAGAATTTTTAGATAGAAACAATCAAGATAAACGACTATGAGAGAACGACTGTGCATCTTGATGTTATGTTTCATTGGTAAGAACTTACTTATCTCTTTTAGGTATATATATCTTATCCCTTTTAGTCATATTACACACACACTACCCCTGTCAATTTAGGTAATCCTTCACCTTTGCTACTATACCTTCAGTGTGCCTTTAGTTTCACCCCACTTACTTTCCAAACATTTATACTTAGCTTTTTTTTACTTTTCTATAAACATATATAATTTTAACTTTTAACTTTTTCTATTTGTATAAGTATTATATTTTTCATAAACAGAAACCTTAAGGATAACAGAGTTTTATTGTATATACTCTGACTAGGACACCTGTAAAAATATGAATAAATAATAATAATAATATCCTCTGTTTCTGTCATCAAAATCCATCTATAAAGAGGAAACATGACCGTAGTATGGATAACTATCAATACTCAATTTCCAGATTCTACTGTGTCACTTGATTTATGGTAGCGTCGGTCAACCGGTTGCTCGTTCGGTCATCTCATTGTACTAAAATACATACACCTTTTCGAGGCAAAATTCTACCATTCTTATGTTTTAATAGCGTTGATAGTTTTCCCAAGGTGGTACCTAAACTCATTCTTAGTCAAAAGGTCTGGATGGATTTTGGTGTAAAGTTTTGACGTTTTTTCTAGTTTTGAAACGGTGTATTGGCGTTATTTTTAAATTACTTCCTCGAATACTGAGGGTAGCTTACACCTTGCTCTGACTTTTGTGATGCCATTTATCACTATTGATATAAAAAATTTTGGAATTTTTTTCCACTTGGTTGGATGTGACTGGGACATTGAGACAATGTTGTGATTGTAGTATGTATTAACTTATCACCTGCCCAAAGTTTTTTACCTGAAAAAGGCTTGTAAATTCGCCTCGTCATCTCTCATTTATATTTTTAGTAGCTGTATTAACACTTGGTATCCAAGCCCATCCTTTCCACTCTCATGGGAACAACAACACGGCATCAAACAACGAGACTGGTTATGCCTCAATGAACCAAACTGTTCTTAATGGCACGAGGACTGGGAACAATGCAACATATGGCGGGAATTATACGTACGGAACGGTTGGAAATGGAGAGTTGAATAGCAATGGAACGATAATTGGTGATAATTTGATAATTGGTGGTAATTCAACAACAGATATTTGGAATGGAACGACACTACAAAATAATAATAGCACAAGTTATACGGTAAATCTTTCCACCATGATAATTTCTAACCAAGACATTTCACGAAAACAAAGTTAAGCTTGCTTCGCAACCCTTTTTACAAATGTTTATTTGAAAAGAGTAAATTAGAGTATTAGCCACGTGGAATGTTTTGTTTATTATTTTGAATTATTTTGTGTAGGACAACGAAACGGTATCCATTATATTTGCCGGTGACATCAGTATGGATAAACCAATCAGAAAGGACAATGGCTCATCATGTGCATACAGTGAACTACTAACAAATTTGACCAGATATTTTGAGAGTGTTGATTACAATATGGTTAATGTAGAAGCTCCTTTTGTGACCAGAGAAATGGCAAAACATCAAGCCTTTCCAACCAAAGGTAAAATTGTCATAGTTTTGGTCAGGTTTGGGAATTCCATCATGAATGTTGGTATTGCTATTGGCAGGTATTTTTCTAATGTGGATGATTAAATAGAGAGTGACTCACGAAAATATAAGTTAGTTGAAGGAGATTCTTCAGGACAATGACCAAATGCGTTTTAATCCCTCGTTGATGTGTTCGTTTTTTTATTCCATGCACGAATCATTCCAAAGTCTTGAAAATAGACTAAACTAAATGAACTTTAGGCTGGCTCATGTATTGGATTTCTCTAATTTATAGGCATTCACAATATGGCGTGGGCAGAAGCTGTGGACGCACTCACTAAAGCTGGTATCAAATCAGCTACCATATCTAACAACCACATGGCGGATTTCGGAGGAGATGCAGCTATCTACACGCAGCAAGTTCTACAAAATAACAACATTGAAGTTATTGGTTTGACGAATGGGACGAAACCCCCTTATTCCCACCAGGTATGAAATGTTTAGTATATTGAAAACAAAAACTCTTTTTCGCGCTTTCGTTCTTCAAGAAAATAAGAAAAGACCTTTCCCGATATACATTTAGATATAGATTCTCAAGATCAATCTCGCCGGTTGTAAGAAACATTTAAACTCGTTGATGATGGATTTACTGCTGCCAGACTTAGGAATCTGTATATGATGGATTTACTACTGCTGTCAGACTTAGGAATCTGTATACAACAAACGATATTTCGGGAGAGGTCTTTTCTCAACCGGTTTCTTTTTTCAATAGAAACCATTAATTAAAGACATCAAGGGTATCAGAGTAGCATTTTTGGCATATTGTGGAGATAGTAATGGCGAATGCAAAGGTTTCCGTGAAGGAATTGAATATGGACCAGCACTTTTAAATAATGTAACAATCAAACATGATGTTGAAGAATTGAACAAAATGGAGGTATTATCTTATTATGATATGAACTGTATTTCAATTCAATTTCACCACCAACATTTTAGAGAATAAGTCCCCGAATCTTCGCTTCAAATTGTTCTCCTCAAAAACAGGAAAAAAATTATGGTGTCTTTTCACTTTTTTTTTCTTTTCAAATAGGACACAATTTCTACAAAAAGATACTCATCTCAGTCTTGCTTTTCTTCCAGCCTCCAGTCGACCATATCATCGTGTTCCTTCATTGGGGCAAAGAATACATGTCTATTCCTAACGAAGAACAAAGAGAAATTGCTATTCAATTACGAAAAATGGGTATTAAATTGATAATTGGTAGCCATCCACATGTTAAGCAAGGTCATGAATGGATCAATGATACCTTAGTTCATTACAGCTTGGGAAATTTTGTTTTCCATCCTCATTCAACGTTCATGGGAGTAAGTAAATATGTCCTCATGGCGTCCTATCAGATTTAAAAAAAGCAAAAAATCACCCAGGGGACGAGGTTTAAGTTGCATGAAAAATGTCTTGGTGAGTAAGATAAAACCTGGTTCGTTTTTTGCGTGGAAGCTATAACAATAGAAATCATATTTGTCTTATTCCCAGAACAACACAATCCCTATTTGCTGGTCATAATCAATAACGGATTTTTTATCCGCGAAATTTATTAAAAAATTATTTAAAGTGATTTATTAACGATTTAACTTCAGGGTTTATCTGGTAAAGCAAATAAAACAGCAATTCACGAAAGAGCTATTGAGCAATCGAAGTTATCGAGAGGACCAGCCGGCTTCACTGAACTCTTCAAAGTCATTCTGACAAAGTAAGTCTATAATCTACACTAAAAATAATGCATTTGAAGAGAGTTTTGAGGAAATTGTTTTACCGTTTTGAGGAGGATATTTTACAAAGAAAAGTTTAGAGCTGGGAGGCGTGGTAACACTGTACCAAAAAGTGGCAGCATTAATATCTTTAACTTTTGGATTAATTATTTTTATAGAACTGAAGTAAAAACTGCATTTTATTTACCCGTTCGAATCCACGTAGACAGAGCAACGTTTTGTTTATATCCGAAAGCTAAAGTGGAGGATGACTGGCAAGAAGTTTGTGGACCAAGGGATGATAATTGTTATTATCCCAGACCAGGATCGCCCATATATTCAACAACAAACAAATAAATTAATCATATCCTTGTTTTTGGTAAATCGAAATTCACGTTCTCGATTAAAAACTGTAAATATAATTTGTAAACTGAAGAGAAAAGAGAGCCATAATATAGGATACTATTTGGAATTAACGTTTTCAATATCATGCTACTTAAAATACTTACAAAGTGATAATATAATACCCGACATAAATTCAACTGTACAATTTTAATCTTATAGCATATTATAAAGAAAAAAAATAGAATATAGAAAATTGAACAATATGAGTATTTTCTGTTTCTTCATTTGAATCTTTTTCCCTTCATAGAAACTCAACCATGGCTAAAATACACACCCTCAAAGATAACAACTAAACCAAAAGTCACCATCAACCAGAGGGTTGTACTGTTAGGGTTACTGTAAGAATCTAAAAAATAAGAAAAATAATTATGTATAAAATGAGCTTGATCTAATGCAAGGGAAATTTAGTTCTGATAAACTTAAAAATTAAAAATTATAGCCGTTCTTTTTTGCGCATCGAATTTTCGCCAATTTATGAGGGTTTCTCTTGCATTCATTTCTCCCATTAAAGTAGATAAACCATTAAGTTTGCATCCACAAACGCAAAATAGGAAAGCATAGAATCCGTATCATAAATAAATTCCCTCCAATGTTCTAAATCTAAAAAAACTATTAAACATTTATGCCATTTTACACAGAAATAGTAAACCAAAAAACCCTTGAGATCCCTTGATAAGCAAGCAATTACTGTTTCGTTGTAAAGATCCTTTCAAAAGAGGGAATTTTTAATGTATTTCTAATCAATTTTTTAATTTTTATGTACCTTAGTTTTCCGGTTAAATTGAGCTCCTGCTTCGTCATTGTTTACAATGTAAGGAAGGTCTAAATCTAACTTGTAATTCCCATCAGATGCGTGTAAGATCAAGCAATCTTCTCCAACATCCAAAATCATGTTTTGACTTGAGACCTTTTCATAGAAAAGAAGTTAAATTTAAAAAAATCAACTACAGAGCGTTCCAGAAAAAATGAAGCTTTTTTGACAGGAGCAGTATATTCGGTTACGTACCATAATCACAATCACAAAATGACGAGAAAGGTGTTGTAAGCGTTGTATACTGTTTATTATAGAATAATATCATATGAACCTCACTTCTCTGGCAAAAGAATTGAAAAGTGATTTTACCATCAGTGGCAATTCTATTTCAAACACCAAAAATTGCGGGAAGCCTTCTTGTGGCTCTTGTACCATGGTGAATTTAGGCTCCACATATTTCTTGACGCCTCCTGCTTTAGTTTTGCTAGTGAACTTTGTGGATGAAACTTCTGACAACATAGTGTTCTGTTGCTTCTGTTCTTCTACAAAGGAAACAACAGTGGAATAATCGCTACATTCTGAATAAGTTAGTAGTGCCTGCTTAATGAAGATGAGATGCTAAAGATCCTAAAAGGCAGTATTTGGCTTACCCAAAATTGAAATCCAGGAAAAAATTGATTTTAGAGTCTACCCAATATACCGTTTTGGCTTCGGGCTTTTTTGCCCCACTCTAGGTCTATCGGCATTCGTTAAGATCCGCATAGTCAAAAAGTTGTATAGAATACTGCACACGCGCACTCGAGTCATACTAATAATCAAAACAAACGGCCGTTATTTTATTGTTTTTTTACAGAGACGTTCTTTGTAATTTATGCTGCACCACATGCGCAGGCTCTCTGTTGTGGAGCAAGGTCTGAAAGGGTTTGCTGTGGAACCTATTCTCCTGACTACTCTTATCTAAACGAATGCCGATAGACCAAGAGTAGGGCCAAAAAATCCCGAAACGGTATATCGGGTAGACCAACATTCTAACGGAACAGGAAAACAATTTTTCTTCATTTGATAATCATTTCCAAAATTGACAATTAAATTACTCTTATATTATATATATAAATTATTTTAAATTAAATTATTATTGAAAATAATACCATATGGTGTACCTAAACGTTCATGTTCCAATTCTGCCATTACTGGATCCATCTCCATAATAACTGGTTTGCTTTTGCTACGCACTGTCTGCATTTGAAGAGTCCCCATGACTTTCCTGTTCTTCAGGATCTTATACTCACGATTCAATTTCAACTCGTACTTGCCTTCCAAACCGTCGAAAATAAGCATGATAAAGAACTCTTTGAAGAAGGAAATTGACTGACATTTTTTGAAGAATTCAGGATGAATAACGATGTCATAAGTATCAATTTCTAAAAAAATAAATTAATTTAATAAGCATCTTTATTAATAATTAAATAATTGCAATTTGTATTTTAGCAGTGTAAAGTATGTGTAGACAGGCTCGAAACATGATCAAAAGGCAACGTCCAACTCTTATTACAAAAGCTTTTTGCGAAGAAAGTGAGCTTTCATGATTGATTCAGGAGGGGTGGATGCTGTTAGGGCCTATATTTGAGCCTGGTAGAGGTCTTTTCTTATGGTGTTTCTTACCTGGAGATGTAACAGTTCGTTATGAAAAGCTTTGCGTTTTGAATATTTAAACATAGCGCTTTTTATGAATTTTTGTTAATCAACACTTTTACCTTTTCCTGTATTTTCTCTTTCTTTGTGAGCTTCTCCTATTCCCATCGGAATACGAAATTTTGTTGCATCTTCTGATTCAACAATTTCCCTGACTTCTTGTTCTGAAAGGTCTTTAGGTTTTAACACCATCTCAGAAGTACACACATTCACAAAGAGTTTTTCTCCACTTAAAGTCCATGTTTTGAGACACCAGCCAGGTTTTGGTGCCACCAAATTACTTTCAGGCCCTTTTTGATGTCGTTCGTACTCTTTATCCAGTTCACTTTTCGTATCCACCAAAAGGGATTTGAAGAGTGATGAACCCTCATCAAAATCACCTGTCAGCATCTGTTTACTGTCCATATTTTTTCTGTTTATCTATAAATTAGCATGTCTCATTGTTTCATATAGCCACCTATATAACAAATATAGATGGTGCATTAAATAAAAATACTTTATCTAGAGAATGAATCTAAAACAAAGCTTCACACCTAACAATCATTTGATAAAACAAGTTCAGTTTACAAATGATAAGCTACGGTATATGGAATACTGTAAATGGTCAATTTAGTGCCCTTACCCCTTTTTTTTTGAGCGGAACATTCTAATAAGGATGCACAAAGTTAGAGCAGAAGGAGGTGAGACAACAAAGACTTCATTCTGAGCTAGCCTATTACAGCCTGAAATTTGTTATGTTAAAGAGGGCTTTCACCAGAATGGTATTAACAGTCTGATATTTAAGTACAGATGTGGATCTAGAACTGATGTGGAGAAGTGTGAATTGTAATAAAACTTCACCACTTATTGATTGAAAATTATTTCGCTCTTCTCCACATACATTACACCAGTTCTAGATCCATCTCTGAAGTAAAAATACATATTATATATAGTGTTTTTTTCAATACTGATGAACAACATCAAGCCTATAGTTATTTCAAATAGTTGATGGCTAAAATGACTTCATTTGGAATTTTGCCAGATGATTCTTTTTTTGAAAATTTCTATAACAAGTCTAATAAAATACAGAATCATTTTATTTTAATCAGAGAAATTTTGCGAAACTTTATATTAAGAAATACCAATAATTTCAGAAATTGGAAAACTAAAAAAACAAACTACAAATTTAGCAATTTGAAAAATAAAATATTTTCATAAAATAAATTTCTCGCAAAGGATTCTCTGATTAAATATTAAAAATCTATACAACAGCTCTAATACATTCTACCACTTTTGTAATCTGTGAATAACATATGACCTTTCTGCATATGTAGATTGAGGGTTTGATTCTTTTAGAGTTTCAATTTTCTCAATCAGTTTGACCTTTCTGCGTGCACGTACTCTGCGCTTATTCTTCTCTCTACCCATCAAAATTTTACGAATTTGAGCTCTGTCTCTTTTCCTCCTCTTTTTAAGTTTGTGTTTGTTCATCTTTTTTCTTCTGATTTTGAGCAGGCCGCCTTTGCATTGGTATCCACCCTCATCAATTGATGGTGGAAGTTTAATGTCTTTGACCAAATCACTAATACTCACACAAGGTAAATTGACATTCATCAAAGGTATTTTATCGTAGATTGAAGTATAAGGATACTTTGCAGGAGGAAGTTCAGTTTCCTTGTTTATGTTATGGTTTGTTGGTAGTCTAAGAATCTTTGGAGATAGATTGTTACTATCATTATGATTTTGGCAGATACCATTTATTAAACTTGAACCAACATAGTTTCTTTTGAAGATGATCCTTGTTGATAAGGAACGAGTTAAACAAGTTCTTAACATTTCTAAACACTGTTGTACTTTTTAAGACCAATCATCAAACCTGAAAAGTCAAATGTTTAAAACAAATTAACATTATAAAGGTAAAAAAGTTGTAGGAAATTGCTTACCCTTCTTGTCTTTAAAATATCAATATATAACAGTAAATAACAGTAAATTAAGTATTTTCGTCACTGT
>JAYRBV010010850.1:0-14090 GCA_036023255.1 Mitrocomella polydiademata
TTTTTTATATGTAAATTTTGTAAAAATTGATAAAAAAAAATAATATGCGGCCGGCCGGGTGAAGTTTTTTTTCGTCACCCGCATTTCCGGAAACAGAAGTATTTTTTAGTTTGGCCTTAGTTAACAATTCCCAGATGAGTTTTAAAAAATATTTTTCTCAAAAGTTCTCTACAAACATTCCAAACATTCCTAAATGCGTACAAAGAGACAAAATACGGCTATTATTATAGAGATTAGACTATCGATTATGTTCCGGGGAATGACAAACGTTTTCTTGCAGATTTATTTTTGTTTATAGCCATCTTTTATTGTTTTTGACGGGACGGTAAAATTAAGTTGGTGATCTGCACTTAGTCAGCTTAAAATTGACACACTGCTGACTGGCTCTAAGATGTGTCTCTCATGATCCATCATCATTATTCATTATGCATTGGTCATAAATCATGTATCTTTTTAACAACCAAAACAAAACCAAAAGACCAGAAGAAGCAACAAAAGATGCACTTTTCATTTTCTATTAAGTATCAAAAATCCTTCTTGATACACGTCCTCTCCTTTTACATTATATACGTCTACGCGTATTTATTTTTTACATTGCTTCTTATGCCCAACTATAGATTGACAGGTCGCGCAAAGGATCACGGGGTATTTAAACCACTTGCGCTATTTCGTGAACAACAATGCCTCCTCAGTCGCTACGATTGGCGCTGCGGTCGCTACGGAGATTTTGCATCATAAAAAATAGGTGGTCGTAAAACTATATTTTCTATACAGAGTGACAAAATTTATACTGGCGTAATTACGTTTCCATGGTAACCATTGTCAATTCAATAGAATCGAAACCTTTTCACAAAAGACTATCACCTACCAAGTTTGAGCCTTCCAGCATTTGTATTTCTCGAGATAGATAGGGGATAAAATTACCCCCAGGCCTGAGGAGCCCTGTTTTGGGTATTTTACAGACCAGCCTAATATCTCAATATTTGGTTTATGAAAATACACAATGGTTACATGATTATTAATGTATACTATCAAACCAGATTTGAAGTTAGTAGTTATTATGGTTCTGGAGATATCATAATTTTTAGTAAAATACAAACCGGTCTGTAAATTACCTTTTGAAGTAGTTTACCTCTCTACCAAATTTGAAGTATTTCACTTATTTGTAGAACCGGAGATAATGACAATGACGTGATTTTATCAGTATAAATCAATTATTTTGTCAACAAAAGGTTGCTGACAATAGAATTTGAAAGATTCTTGTTTGATGCCTTTTTTCTTTTTTTGTCTGTTTTCGCTAAAATGCCATTTTATTATACTCGTGCGAAATTATTAACATTAACCTTATTCTTACTTATTGTATCTTATTGGTACAACAAAGTAATGAAGCGCAATATTTTCAGGGAAACAGCTGTATGTGATACCCACCGTGTCACATTTTTCATGGTACCTCTTTTAAAAAAATGAACTAACCAATAACATTCTTAATTAAAAAAACTGATAATACCAACAAGAAAAATTAAAGCACTATTAGTAATCGATGTTATAAATAGCTCAACTCTGGTTTACAACGTCGTGGGAAAATACTTCCATTCATAAGTACTACTTACAATTGGAACGATTATCCTATCATTAAGAGAAAAATAGTTTCTTTTTCGGAATAATAAATAAGCTAATGTTTATTAACATCTTTACAATATAAACATCCAGGAATACAATCGTTAAGGGGTGATTCTTTAACCGTGACCAGGCTAGATCTCAAATAAACATCTACAAAAAAACGTGTCTGTATCTTTTTCCGTAAAACTTTGGCATGCTACAGGCTATAGGATAGTAGTAGTCGCTTGCAAAATTAAATCCCATCCCGCTAATTAAGATAAAAAAGGAGGTATCAAAAACTTACTACTAAGCCCCGCAATAACATTTCAACATAAGTAATGCTTTCTTCAAGATACAATATATAATCGTCTTTTCCATATTTATGAGCCTTAAATTGTGCTTTTAGAGGCGTTTTAAAACCGTAAAACTTTCTTCTTCGACCAACCATGACGGGCTACAGTTAAGCCACTACCTAAATTTTTGACCCTCGGCCTCCTTAATATTTTTGACCTTGATACGTCCATAGATTTATGGCTAGCTAATATGTAAACAAGGAAGTCCACGAATTCCTTTGAATATAATAGTAAGGCGATATCAAGATGAATATTCTTTGTCTGAGCTTAACCTTCGATTGGAAGTAGCTTAAGTTATTTTTGCACAATTCCTCTGGATATCAAAGTTTCATCTGTTTGTCGTTGTAAGAGGTACCATGAAAAAAGTGACACGGTGGGTGTCACATACAGCTGTTTCCCTGAAAATATTGCGCTTCATCACTTTGTTGTACCAATAAGATACAACAAAATAAGAATAATGAACAAAAATCGAAAACAACACGTGAAATATTGTTTGCTTCTCTCTAATCAGCACCTAAGGACCTTTTAGTTAGCAATAATAAAATGTTGAGAAAAATAGCTCTCAAAAGCTTCGTTACTGGAAATTGCTTTCTCTTTCTCCAACATACCTATTAGGTAATAAAAAGCCTCGTTAATTACTTTCTCTTTCTCCAACATACCTTTGTAATTGCGAAAGAAAAAATTGTATAATTTGATCATTAAAGAAGGCGCTGTCGAGAGACATGGTTTAGTTATTTGATAAAGCTATCGATGTTTGTAAAAAACATTTGAAGCAAGGTAAGAAATTCCCTTATTGAAAGATCTTGAAAAGTTTTCAAAATCCTGGCAAGGAAAGAGTCTTGAAAGATGTTTGCAAGATTGTGTGAAAAATATTTGGATCTTACCAGATCTTTGCATGCGCAGATCTAGAAAAATCTTTCCAAGGATCTTTAAAGACCTTGCAAGAACTTGGATCACAGGGTCTTTAAAGCTCTTGCAGAATGCTGGCGAAAAATTCCCTCCGCAAAAAACTGCAAGTGCTACTACTGGTCTTTTAATGGAGTTATATTTTCCAAATGCCTGTGTCGTGGAGGTTTGTAGGTATTTATTCATAAGACAAGTAAGATTCAACGATGATTTAGCTCTATTTTAAACAATCATATAAACAAGTATAAAGCCCTAGTCACAAGCGTTTTCTTCAATAACGTAAGTACGAGGTCTTCACTGCCTCGTGATCGGTGCTAGAAGAGAGTCTCTAAAACTGGACGCGAGCTTCTGTTTCGCGGGCGTTGCGGGACTCCAAAAAGTCTCTACTTATATTCAGATTGCGAATCTCGAATATGCTGAATCTTTCTTCACCGTACACCAAATGTATTGTTAACATTTTTCGTTTGGGCTGTCTCTGTCTGTAGATGCTTAACGTCGGGTATACGTAAGAATTATTCTGTTCCGTTTTTCTCTTCTCAGGATCTGTGCTGCTGAAGCTTATTCTCGAATCGGGTCGTCTTCATCGTACAATTCCAAAATGCGTCTGAATTGTTCGTCTCTATTCGTAGATGCTTTGACGTTGTTGCACATAAGAGTTCGATTATTTTACTCGTTCTTGGAGTGGTTGAGGATATACAACCTGTATATTCTTTGATTGCTTAGTTAGGTTTAGTTGTCTTTCTGAAGCATCGGGTGTTGCATGTTCTTGTGAAGACGCTATCGATTGGTTGCTATGGTTTCCAGCAGTGCCGCTTCTTTTCGGCTTCTCGCGTTCATCTGTCCTTTCTTCAACTTCAATTGGTTGGTTGCCATAGTTGTCCACAACACCAAATAAATTCGCATTATGTACTGCTCTGTCATTTATATAAGTAGGGTTAGGACTAGGGTTGTGTTTCTGCTATGTTGCACGTTGATTGCTTGTAGATGCCGAATGTTGGGGTAGTGTTTGAATCTCGAGTCTGGAGTCCTTTCGTTGTCTCATGTTGTAGTGTTTTCTTTCACTTCTTTCAGCATGTCGTTGCATCTGTTTGTACCCCTTCCTCTTAGTCGTTTCCTCGGTCACATTATCATCTGCAGCTTGTTGACGATGGCTTCTGTTCTCGTCTGCATCTTGTTGTTGATGGCTTCTGTTGTCATTTGCATCTTTGTTGTCGACTGATTCTGTTGTCATCTTCAGTTTGTGGTTGATGATGGTGTCTGTTTTGTTCAGTATCTGTTCCAGCTTCATCATTTTTGCCTACACTACCAGCCGAAACCTCAGAATTTGATGATGACTTCTACATCTTTGCTGCGCGGTGCATCATTGTTTTGATGTACATCTTTCCTGTGCGGTACATCTTTGTTTTGGCGTACATCTTTGCTGTGGTACATCTTTGTTTTGGCGTACACCTTTGCTGTGCGGTACATCTTTGTGTTGGCGTACATCTTTGCTGTGCGGTACATTTTTGTTTTGGCGTACATCTCTGCCTTGTTTATTGCTTCTATCAGGAGTTTCAATGATTATCGTTTCTTGAACCTCATTGTTCTGTCCATTACTTCTATTCATTCTCTTTCTTCTCCCCGTTTGGCTTTTGAAGTTTTTTCTTGTTCCCTGTCTCGTCTCGTCTCGTCTCGTTCTTTGATGTTCCATTCTCTTTATTGAAGATTCGTTCAGATTCCCTTGTAGACCGTGTCGTTAGGACAAATCAAAATTCAATATTATCAGTCTTATCAGTTCGTTTATTCGTCTTAGTTACTGTTGGTTTCTCATTGGTTTGAAGCGGAAATTGGTCGCATGGTAAAATATAGTTTCGTAGTAGGATACGCACTCTTGCATTGTCTTGGTGTTTTTCTCTCACTGCGTACACCACACTAGCCCAACACTATCTTTTCCCTCTAAAACAGTGTTACTTTTTCTTCCCAAAAGGAACGTAGTTTTCCAGTCCCTCCTCTTTCTGAAAAGTTTTCACCAGCACTCTGCTGCCAATTTCCAATACCCTGAGGTTGTTACCAGCCTTTTTCTTTGCTCGATCTTAGTTTCTGCTTTTCTTTGTATGTGTCGCTGCTATCCTGAATGCTTTGTACATCCTGAGTTTCCACTTCCTTACATATTCTGCATGGGCAATTTTGATCATTAGCGTTGTTTTGAAGGACGACGTCAATAGGTAGTCGAGAATTACAAGCAAACGTCAAGTAAAACGCCTGTGACTGAATGTTGCGAGCACTTGTATGCATAAACCAACTTGTTCACTTCATCTGCTGCTTTTGCAGTTTTCAAGTAGGGTACATATCATTTGGCAAATTTGGTCTTGGACGACTTGTTCCTGGCTTGGGTGCAACTGGTGAAATAGTCTGTTATTACCAGAATATACTCAAACCCTCCACTGCAGACGTCCAGTTGGAAAAAGTCCATCCCAACAATATCTAACGATCCAGCTGATGTTATTGTGCCCATTGTAGCAGTAATTTGGACATGTGGTTTCTTCCTAGCCAAGCACGCACATTTTTTCGATATGAATTCAGAGATATCGGCCTCCATCCCAGGCCAATATATACGTTTAAGAGCCAGATGATAAACTCTTTTGCTACCGATGTGACCCATCTTCTCGTGCATTTCTTGGTAAACAATCCATCTCAATGACATTGGTAATACTATCTGCTTTCTACCAGAAGCCTCCCTCACCAGTAGGCCAACTGAATCAACATTAAGGTTCCTTCCTTTGCGTAGAAGGCGGTTGACTTTATAATTCTGAGATTTCTGTTTTCTTACTCATTACGTTTCATCATTATTACTTTGCGGATAGTTGAATTTTCGTGCTGTGCCTTTAGTACGTTAAATTTCTCGTTGCCACCTGTTGTATTGTTCAGCAGATGTTCTTCTAATTCTTCCAAAACTCCTGATGTAGAAAGTGCTCTCAGCCAGGCTTCTTCATTCTGTGTTTAGTTGTTGGTTCCTCCAAGAATAGCTTTGATTTCCTCTGCTGATTGAATTTTTTTGTTTGACTGAAGAAATCTGCATCTGTGTTGTTCTTCCCAGGTTTGTAATTTTCAGTAGGTCAGTGACTACTTTGATGTTATCTGTGTCAACTCGATACCATATTCACTTATAATACCCCCAATATATTTGACCTTTCGTTTGAACATGTCACATTTATTTATTGATTCCATTGGCCTTGAGACGTCCAAATACTTTGTCGAATGTGATTAAGGTGGTCATCAAACGTAGCTGAATATACCAGAACATCATCAAGATAAGGAAATGAAAAATCGTCCCTGAAATCTCTTAGGGTTTCTTCCATAAATCTCTGAAAATGACCAGGTGCATTAGATAAACCAAATGGTACCCTTACCCATTCATATAATTCCCATGGTGTGATGAATGATGTATATGGTCTGCACTTTTCATCTAAATAAGTTTGGTAGTAAGCCTTCTTCTGATCTAGTACTGAAAATCATCGTTTTCCTTGCAAGGAGTCCAGTGCGTCTTGAATTCTTGGTAGAGGATTAACAGTCTTGGCGTTTAACGCTCTGTAGTTACAACATTTTTTTTTCTTTCTTTGTAACCGAAGAGATCCATCTTTCTTGAGTACAGCTACTATTAGTGACAAATAATTTGATTTTGACTTTACTATCTACCCTTTATTCAATAAGTCTTCTACACAGTTCTTGACTGCAACATCCAGTGGTTTTGGCATAGAATAGCACATCTTTTGGATTGGAATCTCATCTTTCAGCTTAATTGACATTTGACAGTCCTTCACATCTCCAATTTCGCCTCGATCAGATCAATAGCCTTCAAATCTATTTTTTCAATTTCTTTCAATACTGATTGTAATTGCTTAGACCTTGATGGCATCTCTTCATCATCCTTTGTTGATTCATCGTCCTCAGCAATCTGCTTCCCAACTTCGTGCAATTCCGGTCGTTCCAATGGCGTGACAGATTTCACGTCTTGAATTGTGCAAATTAGCATACTGATTGTAATTGCTTAGACCTTGATGACATTTCTTCATCATCCTTTGTTGATTCATCATCCTCAGCAATCTGCTTCCCAACTTCGTGCAATTCCGGTCGTTCCAATGGCGTGAAATATTTCATGTTTTGAATTGTGCAAATTCAAATTCAGTAAGTACTATTGGATGTTTTGTTGTGTTTATTACTGGTATCTTTATTACTCGCCTGGTACCCTTCAGAGTCATCAACTGATCAGGCACAACGACACCCTCTGGCTAATCAAGTATTGCTTCAAATATAATAGGAAGGCCAGTCTGCATAGTCGTAGCATAGTTTGTTTACCAGGTTGAAGTCTTGTAACCCCATTTGACAATCTTACGTGGTAGTTGTTGTCGTCCTGGTTCTCAGTTTTCATCAATGATACCAAAGACTTTATTATACGCTTCGCTCTTTTGAGGGATCGCTGCTCGCAAGATCGATGCTAACTCTTCACTAATATACTGATGTGAAACATATTCTATAGCATTAGTCCCTAGAATGGGTTGATCTAATCGTTCACTTGTTACAAGAAATGGTACTCTGATTTCTGCACCTTTAGAAAGAAATTGGAATGTGATCTCAGCCCATCCACTATAAGGAAGTTCCTTTTGATTTCTCCATCGGACTGTTAGTTTGTCCCAATTGTTCAATAGGTCTTGTAACGGCTTCACCTGTGGGTTATCGATGAATCGACTTAACTGCAACTCACTAATCACGCTAACATTGGCACCTGTATTCCATAATACAGTATGATGCTCCTCTTGTAGTAGGCAGTTTACTAAGCTTTTCTTACCTACCAGGCTTACTAACTTATTAGCTTGTTGGTCTGGGCTGTATCTTGATGCATACCTTTCTTTCCAACCGTTTCGAATATTCTTTAGCCAAATAATTACAACTTCAGTAACTTCCATCCAAGGTGTGAAATGTAACACTCTTCTCTCAAATTTTAATCAGCGGTGCCAATATGTCGTGGAGGTTCGTAGGTATTTTTTCATAAGACAAGTAAGATTCGACGATGATCTAGCTCTATTTTAAACAAGCGTTTCTGTTTCGCCGGCACCTAATTTTCACACGCCCACACCTGTTAATTCTCGAAATACAGGAAATACAGTGAGTTGTCACCCCCTGTCGATTTATTTTAATTACTTTTAAACGGATTGGAGTTAGAAAAACATTATTGAACACAGTACATAAATTTAAATATACATCCTTACACAAAATTTTGTCGACATATGATGACGTCATCACTATTGTCAGCATTTCAACAAAAGGATGCTGAAAATAGAATTAAGTCAACGGTCATTATCTTAGGTTATACAAAAATAAAATATTTCAAACTTAATAAGGAGGTATACTACATCAAAAGAAATCGAAGGACACCATTTTGGTTGTAATCACGTGACCATCGTATATTTTACGGACCAGATATATGGTTAGTCTCTAAAATACGCGCTGGTCACATGGTATCTTTCAAAATATGGTAGTGATGAGTTTGTATTATCATTACCATATATTGGTCAAAGTTTGAACTCAATTGAGTTTCCCAATCAAAGGTTATGAGAAATAGTAGAAATACACGCAAATCACGCGATTGTTAAAAAAATGGTACCAGTTTTCATCATTTATGGAGGTCTACCACTGGTCAAAGTTTCAACTCAATAGCACCTCTGTAGATGGTGATATTTCTGGGGGGTTGTTGTTCTAGCATGTAAGTGAAAATAGATCATTCATATGTCTCAAAACTGTGCATTACGGACTCTAGAATAGTTCCTCTACACAATGAGCGAGACAAAAACTCAAAAAAGTGCTAAAATCGAGTACTCCAATCTTGAATTGCTGATGCTTGGGTCATTTCATTAATTATGCATGGCTATTGCCAAACAATGCAAGCCTAAGTCAGAAAAGTGACTTACCCATGGTGTATCTTAATTCAAGGACAGATTCAGTGTCAATTTGTCGACTTTACAACATTGCTGTATTTTGGACAGGAGAAAGCAACCAGTCAAAAGGAATATCTTGAGAAAGTCGCTTTTCAAAGTTTCACATCAAGAAAAACTCAAATGAAACCTTCTTACCGCTTCTCAACCAATAGTCCAGTAGCCCAATCGCCTTTTGATTAAACTATTTTTTTAACACAAATTTTAATGGACAGCTTGGGTATCCTCTAACTGAATGCCTTAGCCGAAACTCAAAACAGTCCGAAAAAATATTTTCCCAAACAATTAATGAGCTCTCTAGTGACAAGAACCATGTAAAAGTATGTCTAGCCTTGACAGAAATTGGAGGCCATTAACTGGGTCTGCACTAACTCCATTATTCTAGCAAAATCTTTTTGAATGGTAAAGCAACTACTTTGTTTTGTGTACTAAATCTAGAAAAATTGCAATAAAAAAGATTACGCAACTAAGTGACCATCTGAAGATAGGTCTTTGACTTTTGAGAAAATCGCATTTAAAGTTTTTCCTGCTTGATCTCTAACTAATGTTGAAGTCACTCAAAGTATTGAAAGTATATTCTCTTCTTTTAACCCAAAATAAAAGCTCATATTTTGTTTTTAATGTCTCATGGTAAGCAATGTACATTTGGAGCGCTCGACGCTTCATTAGCAGCTAGTTTCTATTTATTCATTTAAGTTTACACTGTGGTTTAGAACCTTCAAGTCGGTTTTCTTTCTTCTTACTTGCGGTTTTTATATGTAGATGCAAAGCAATACACACTCAAACTGAAAGTATAGATGTCCTTTTGTTTATCATCATCAAAATTTAAATCATTTTCTTTCACTTTTAATCAGTGTATTGCAACCTAAGCCGTGAAGTAAGATGTTTGCAAGATTCTTGAGCAAGCTTGCTTAATTTCTATCAGATTCTCGATCTAAGATCTTGTAAGATCTTTCCCAGAATCTTTAAAAATCTGTCCTTATGATAAGGTATGAAACGAGCGAACATTTTTAATAAAGGCTTTCATCTGTGGACCTATAAACAATGCATAATTAATGAGATGACTCAGGAAGCAATATAAAGCAACTTTGATGTACCTCCATTTGAGTATTAAAGAACCTTTTTTCTTTTTCTTTCGCTTGTCGTAAATTATTCTTAAATTAAAATATTTCAATATGTTTAATGTTTCAACAAAGTTTAAGAAATTATTTTTCGATGAAAAAAAGCTAAATAGTGTTTTTTAAATCTAAATATTTTTTCCATTTTAGAACAGCGAAATCTCTCTCTGTTGTGATGTCATCTCCTGACAAAGACAAGGGAAATGACAAGCCTATTACCAACAAGCATGAAGCTCTAGTTGTCAATGATGGTAACCATTCCCAAGAAGAAACTACAAGGAACGATCAAGACAAAAAAGATGGCAATGCAAAAAGTTCGTTTAAGGAGAAAAAGAAGTAGGTTGATTGATCTTTACCACAAGCATGCTGCTTGTCAAAACAAGAATATTTTTAGATTCTTCAAAGAACCACTATACTTTTTTATACATCTTTTTTGAAATAAAAGACCTTTCCAAGATTTCTTCAAGTTCTTGCAAGAACTATTAAATAACAAAATCTTCAGTAAGTTCTCTTTTCATGTCTTTCCATTCTGATTTGATCTTTTTTTCATCTAAAACCTTTAAAAGATATCTTTGGGAATGAAGCTAGATCTTAAGAAATCCTATGTCCTGAGAAAAAGTACAATCAACTTTAAATAGCGTGCTAAAAATACGCCGTGCAAAAAACAAGCCGTGCTATAAACAGGTACCATGTTCTATGTTTTGTTTGTGTAAAACAAAAGAGCAGACATTAAGTGTGTATTTAATTTTATCTCTTTGACTTTATAACTTGAATTTCCTATAAACAACTCATCCGTAAAATTTTAGAAGCAAATTGTCGAGGCTCAAAGAAGTGCTTCGTATACGAGTTTTGTTTCAAGTGGAAGTTCTAAGGCAAGAAATAATTTGAACCCCCGTGTGTTAGATTTGAAGGGCAATGCAGAAATTACTTAAATTCTGATTCTTGGGACTTCATCGGAGGAAAGGCAATAATGCATTTATCTTTACAATTCATTTAGAACGAATTCGCCAAACCAAGTTCCAAAAGAAAAACCGGAAAGACCAAAAAGACCGAAAGATCTACATAAAAAGTTAACAATGGCGGTCGCTGTTCTGCACGAAGATTTGTGTGACCTATTTACCAATTTCAGCCTGCTAAAGTTTCACAAGAAGAACTCTTTGCTCGCAAGCTCCGATTTTACTAAGAAAATGCTACCCAAAGTTTCTCAGTCACGTGATACTCGTTATGAAACGGTCCAGCATCAAAATAAACTTGACGGATGGATAGATATAAAAACCTTAGACACTATGTTCATTTGTGAATTAGTAAAGAAATCAAGTTTATACAAAATCCCAAACGAGCTTAACTATACAGTTTCTGCTATCATACATTTATTCCAAAGTTTTGACGAAACCAATTTTGATGAGTTGTTTACCGTTATAGAAAGATTAGAATGCAGAGACAGTAATTCGAAGCATTTCGAAAAAGCTATTCGTCTTATTAACGATATAAAAAGAAGAAGAGGAGTAGTGCAAAGTCTACTTGATGCTTTAGATAACGAAATAGTACATGAACAATTCCTGATAAGCAGAGACGCGACAACAAATTTGGATAATGTCATTATTAAGTTCCTGGAACTACAAGACAAGAATGATTTAGAACGTTTGTTTGGAATTATTCGAAAAAGACTGAGCGACGATCAAAAAGTTTTGGAAAACTTAAAAAAGAACATTCAAGGAGATAATAAGGAAAAAAAACCTTTCAACTTTAGTCGAACAGTCGTGATCTTAGAGGAAAAGTACCAAGATATTTTCATAGAACAAATGATGTTTAAAAAAGTAATTGTTGAATTTGGAAAGCCTCGAGAAGTAAAAAAGGTGTTCAACCAGGATATATCAGTATTTAAAGGGATTCAATTGAATGATCAATTAGAAATTCATTATAATAATTTCTTAAGTGAAATCGAAAGTTTCAGATCTGCACTATTGAATGTCAAAGAGTTGAGAGATTGGCTAAGTAGTTGGAGACGAGACGAGAATTATGTTCCTAAATATTTGGAAAAGAAATTGAGTCACTGCCAGTTAAACAAATGGGCAAACCTGGATGATTTAATCATGATAACACAGACTACACTTTTAAAAAGTCAAGATGATCGTATTGTACAAAAACGTAAAAGTGTACTAAGAGAGTCTCTTAAAAATGTATCCGTTGCAAAATGTTACTTTCTTTGGGGATTTATAGATGAAGAAGAAGATGTGGATGTAATCCGTTCTCAAACAAAACTTAAAAAAATATTAAAAGATTTTAAGGATGTTGTTGACAAGACAAACTATTCCGAAAACGAAACAACGAAGATACTGTTGAGAATGCACGATTTAATTAACCAGACACAAAATCAAAATCAATCGACATGGATGAAAGGTAAGAGTTTTACATTATACTAGTATATTTTGGAGAATGTATGCAATGATCAACAAGCTCTGATGATTCTAATATTTGTGTCCCTAGATGTGTTCGTAAAAGGTAGGAGATAGTCATATAATCTTTCAATTTCTGATCCGTTCAAGGCATGTAGAGAGTCCAACCTGGTGTTGAGTTTCTTGTTTAACACAATGAAACAGATCTTCGGCTTAGATTAGGGTGTGTTGGAAACACAGTGACGCAATATCGTAAACATAAGAAAGCTCTCGAAGCACATGTTCAAGATATCTTCTATCGTGAATCTATTCGATAGGGTTACTGCGTTCCCGAGAGGGCATAGTCCAGACAAAAGACGAACAAGTATGGTGCTAATGGATCTCCTTGAAGTACTCCGGTGTCAATTGAGAAAAGATCAGAAAGACCCTCAGCGAAAGTGTTGATGTACATGACTTTAATTGCGTTAACGATAGGACGGAGGATTCTATATAGGCCAATATTATTTGTGTCATTTTTCTCGGTCAAAGCTACAAATGCTTTAACGTCGATGAAAACCTTTTTTTTCTCTTTTTTTAACTCTCAGTACTAATAATTTCGGGGTGGATTACGAACAGTGTTCTAGAAATATGGATTTACCAGTGTTCATCCAGTCACCTCCTTGAATAAAGACGGCACTTTTCTTTTTCCCAGACAATTTTTTAAGGTATTTGCCCTTTTTTCTTAGAACTGTCAGCTGCTTATGAATTTATGAAGAAAAGATTTCATAGACATGGTAAGTTGGCTGTAATAGTATAATAACACTATTTTTGTGGTTTTATATATTTACCGCCCTTGATTTTTGATTTATGTCCCTTCAGTGCAAATTATGTCCGAGGCATAGCCATCACTGCGTTGGAATTAGAATATGGAAGACGTCACATTTCAAAATGCTGCATAAGTTATATTTATGCCCTCGAAAGTTTTATTTACTTATGCCCGGAATAAAGACGTCAAATGTACTACAAAGCCCTTTAAATGAGTTATAACAGTTATTGATTGTACAAGAATTGGAATTTCCTAGAGAAGATACAAATCATTTCTGGATAAGTACAAAATCTGCGGAACATAAATTGCTCCTATTCATAACATCCCACTGCTCAAATTATAACTTTTTCTTCTTTAGAATCTAAAGATATTTGGACAGATATAAAGGACCAGTTTGCATTTCATATCATGGAATACCAGAAAAAAGGTTAGCATAACGGGGTAAAAGTTACAATGAACAACTTTTTAGAAGCGTTTGGAATTGAATTGTAACGATAAAAGTATCCGATGCACGATATGCTGTGTGGCAGAGCGTAGCGCGGAAGAAATTGAACTTTTGATCAGTTTAATCTAATTGTTACATCATCAAAAAATGTTAATTTCCCTTGATAATTTGAACGATATAAAAGACAATTTAATAACATAAAAATTAGTTTTACAAACAAAACACGTTACACAGTTTTTTTTACAGTAATGTGTGTGTTTAAATCTTGCCAAGATGCAAATGTGTTGTATTCGAGCGTGTGCAGGCTAAATGTTATGCGGTTTAGCCTGTGCGCAACGAAGAACTACGGTGAAAAAAAAAAACGGCTATTCCAATACTCAGCTAACTAAAGTCGCTGACTAAAAATGTTTTGTTGCAATTGTTTGAGCCAATCATATAGGTTTCGGTTGAACAATACCACGAATATTAAAAGTAGTCGAAAGATATATCTATCTCTTTC
>JAYRBV010010861.1:0-14081 GCA_036023255.1 Mitrocomella polydiademata
ACAGAATGTTTTCTTTTGTGTATGTGTATCTTATGAGAAGAAAAGTGTGATAGTGAGTCATGTGAATCATGCCGAAAGACAACACAACACAGTTACACATCGATAACATTTTGCACGTAAAAATCAAAGTTGGGAGTATGTGACGTCATCAATGTTGATATTTTGAAAACCCTATAACTTGGTGAAAACTTTACCAAATTCGCTGAAACTTTCGGAAACGTTCTAGATTTATTAGAAAAAAAATTTAAAATTAGGGGGGTAGTTTTTCCCTCAATTTCCCTTTAAAAAGATGACAATCTTCGAATCAAAGTCCAGGACTTTTCCAGAAATTTAAGGGAAAATCAAGAAATTCCAGGACTTTTAAGGACTTTCCAGGGCTCTTTTTTTAATTCAAGGACTTTCCAGGACCTGTGGGAACCCTACTCATCTGACGCTGGGGTTTCAAATAAGAGCCTTTTCTTCTTATAGATACAGATCACAGGGTGATCATCAAACCTTTCAACTTTTTGAAATTTTGCTTTAAAAAATAAATTTTTTACACCGTTAGGATTTGGGGCAAGAGAAAAAAGATATAATACCTCTTTTCTCTGGTCCATTTTCGATTGCGTTTCCCCTTCAGTTAAGTCAGTGTTGTTTCTTTGAACTTGGACATCATTTAACGTGTTGGCGATGGTACCAATCAACTGAACGAGGCCTTGCGTATCGCCTTCACCCTGTAGTCTCTTGACCACATTGTCGTCACCTGTTGTCAGATTGGCCAGTTGACTTTGAAGATCAACATCATCTGTTACTACTGTTTTGTTCACCTATAAAAACACACATTTGTAAATTCTCTTTTCTGACTTCAGAATTAAAGATTGGACTTTTCGTTTTTTTCGCGGAAGCGAATTCCGCGAATTCTTTCAAATGACACCTTCCCAAAATTTTACCAACAAATCAGTACCAAATGCGAAAATTAGTTCACGCGAAATGCATTATTAGGAGTATGAGTGAATGACGCACAAGGCAAATTTGTTGGTGCCTATTCGACCCCTATTATAGTCTCCTTACAAAGTGGGTGTTCTCTCGTCTTGTGAAAGTTTCGTTTGTTGATAAATGATATTAACACAGATGAATAATATGGAAGCGGAAACAAAAATACTTCAGCGTAGTGAGTATATCCCGCTGAGACTAACCTGCACATTCAAATCAAGAAAAGATGACGCTTCAAAAAGATCGATGACCACCACTCGTATATCTAAAATGACACTGTCCTGGTCACCGCTTGTCAAGACAAAACTTAAACTCTCTTGTGGACCATACTTCAAAAGTTGGTAGGACGAAGAATCATAGAGTTGTAGCCTCTTCACTGACACCTGGTAATTCAACGAACCCAGGCTGGATACCCAATCTTTGCAGGTGACGGTGTAAATGGTTTGCAGTGTGATTCCCGACTTGGGAGAGACGTCACAACTCCCACTGTGTGGTGGCCGGCTTGTTTTGATCTCATAATTAGCTAGAGCGCTTAAACCTGAGTGAGAAACAGTAATTTGCATTAATTCAAACTTCTCAGAAACATTTTGTTATTTTTGAATGAATTCTCCCTGGTTATTCATCAAAATAGACAAGTATTATTTGCCAGAAAACTTACCAAAAACTTAGAAATTTGAAACGCACGCAGTATTAATTAAAAATTTAAAGTCGCAAAAATTATATCCAAAATATTTTTGCGATGTCTATAACTTTCATTGATTGGTAACACTATCCAATCCTAAGCAATCATAGCTCTTGTACGATGTTGTAGTACATAGATATCCCAACCGCCGTATAAATCAACCCTACCATTCTTTTTGGTGACTTCCAACCAGAAGGAATACGTTGAATCTCCTTCTAGCTTGTTGGATTTGATGACAATGTTGTTGGATGTTTCGCTGGTCAACGCATCTTTCTTCAAGTCCAATGGTTTTGATGTTTCGTCCGCGGACCATCTGTAAGATAATGTTGATGAGTTGTCACAATTTGTACACGTTCCAGTCAATGAGAAACGATTCGACGGATTGACGAAATCACCGCAATTTGATACACACCTGAAATCATCGAACATTGCACATTTTATACGGTGTAGTAACGACCAACCAAAGCTTGTCAAGGTAAATGCGGAAAAGTTAAAAGACCTTTTATTGTGGAAGTGATGAAGGGAACAAATCAGACAAAGGTTATTTACCCTGGTAGTTCAATGTTTTCTTGTGTAGTTATTGGGATTTATAGGGTCGAAAAAGGACATTTTTCTTAAAAGAGTAATAAAAGGAGTATAGTAGATAACCTACTCGATGAATACAACTGGAATGGCTTTATCAACAAGTATGACTTTCTGTGTAGTGGTAGCTTGTCGTTCTTTCGCTTTGTTCCTCACTTTCACAGTAAATGTGTATTCAGCGCCTTCCAGTAAAATATTTTTCTTAATCCTCCAGACTGGACCAAAAGACTGCACAGTGTCTCTACCATTTTGAAAGCAGTCTTCCAGGATACTGCTGCTTCCAGGTGTCTTCTCTACTTCACAATACCAATCGTATTCTAACGTGACTGATGCTTCATTCGGGTCCTGAGAATTACTTGCGTCCAACACGACATCCTGTTGCCACGGTAACATCTGCAGACTACCCCCAGCAATGATCGCTTGCATGGCTCGCTCAAGGATAGTGAGGTAGACTTCTTGAGATTTATCTAGCCCGTTATCACGCATCTCCACTGTTAGTTTGACGATGTAATGGCCGGCTTTTAACGTTCTTCGAGGAATGTTTAGGCTGGATTGAGTGGTGTCTACAGCGAGGCTAAATACAAAGAAAAGAAATGAATACACAGTGGAATTTAATCAATATTATACCTGCAAAGAAATCAACAAAATCGGCCTTTTTCAAAGTCAAAGTTGAGTTCTACATATGAAGGATATCTGATTTTTACCTTATTGGTAATTTTCCGCTTGAGGTAGCCTTCCTATTCAATTCCCATTGGGAAGTTTGATACAGTGACCATTGAAACTTGACTGCATTATTTCGTCCACAATCTGTTCTGGTATCTGATAGGATTGTGATAGTTTTGTCGTAGTAAAAGTCGATCTTGCCACCATCGGAGGTTAAGATTGTTAGTTCTGGACGCTCACAATATACCTCAGATACCAAGACGTTGAGTGTTTCGATGGCCGAAGAGACTTGATTTGATGAAGAAACTGAAACTTTGTAAGAATCAGTATCTTGGTATGAATGTTGCACTCTGATGAAATAATTATACTTGCCATACAAAGAGGACGTGTGAGAATCAACTTCTTCGAATTGGGGCTTCATTGTTAAGTTTTTAGAATCTCCGAACTTCCAAAGTAGTGTTTTGATACTGGTTGGTTCATCTATTGTTGCCAGTAAAAATTCTTTGTCTTGATTAACCAGTCCTTCAGGACCGGGTAACAAGTGCAGAGAAGGAATTCCTTTCATCAGCCTGATCTGAAATGAAGTAAAACTTCTGCTGGCGTCAGCTATTGAAGCTGTCATGGTGATTTGGTACAATCCAATCTTCTTCAACAACACATCCAACAGAAAAATATTCTTTTTACTGGTCAGGGTATGAATTTCTTCTCCAGAAACAACATCCTGTACAACTGCTGTGTAAAGATAGCACGTATTGTTAGTGTTACTGATGGTGATGAGGATTGGGTAATTGTCGTGAAATAAATACTCCTGCCCTGGCGAAGTTGTATAGAAACGAGCATGACCATCATCAAGCTGCACTTGGAGATGGTTGAAGTTGGTGATGTAGATTTGACTGCTTAGAACGATCGAATTGATTTGGGTACGTAAGGTCAGTGCCGGTGCGTAGCAACCAGGAGCAGCATATTCGTGTTCAGTTACACGGAAATGGTTGTTCAGCACTTGTGAAGGTTGAATAGGTAGCATCTCTGAAGATTCGCCATCACCATAGAAGATCTGGTAATCAAGCTCAACTTCAGCACTCAATATAATTGCAAATTCCAGCGTAAAATTGATGGTCGATGAAGGCCACTCAATCAGTCTTTGGTGTTGTAGAGTGACATTGTTGATACTCTGGGTCACCTGGACAGAACTGTTGAACCAAAATGTTGAAACGTTGTTGGTAGCTTGAATATGGTAATCAAATGTCTCTGTGGTTGCATACAAATGATCAACATGATAGTACGAACCTGCAATATCTGAATAAATTTCCATTGTTGAATTGTCGCCATAGAAAAACTTTAAGTCAACCGCACTCTCCACTGAAATTTGAACTTTGAAAGGTGTTGTAGAACCGAAACGCCACACAGCCGGTGTCTGTGCTGAAATCTTCGCAATGGCTTTCATGATACACATTGTGTAAGTCTGTCTGACTTCACTAACGTAGTTCGATAAAATAACAACCATCTCCAGGACGTCACCAGAAATTTCGTATACTGTCTGCCTCACTATAAATGTAACTGTTCTAGCATCAATGTCTACAACCAAGTGTGGTTTCTTTACTTTCCCTTTAATCAGAAGGGAATGCTTAAAGTGAGACAACATTTCCTGATCAGTTACTCTAATGGTGACGTTAAATGAATCACCAAACAAGACACAGGTTTCTGGATTGTTCAAACCTGACAGTACCATCGGCAACTGGACAAAGGCTGTATCCTGGAGTTGAAGAATGCCGGATGTTGAAATGCAATTCAGAGTGATGGTATATACATTGGCTGACACGTAAGTGTGTCTGAGCAGATCCAAGATAGCATTCAGTGTTTCGTTACTTCCATCTCCATAATCAATACTGCAGCTGACAAACGAAAATTCGTCTCGCTTTATAAAATGAATATTGGTAGGTGTTCCAAGGGTTGCTGACTCAGCAACTATTTCCAAATAATCATCAGCCTCAGCTCCATGTAGCATTCCAATGACAAAGATAGTTTGTGACGTGATAGTTATGGAGTTTACATTGTTTTTGATAATGCCTCGGATATGATAGTGATTGCCAACATCGAAACGGTATGTGATGCTGGATTCCATGCACTGACCTTCAAAAAAAGGGCATTTTTGCAGGACTAATTTGAAAGTATCAACTATGATATTGTCTCGAGTTTCAATAAACAGTTCACCGGCGATATTAGTGCCACCAATAGCAGTCACGTCAAATGTTATCTCATCTCCTATATAAATCAGATCACTGGGTAGAAGTTTGAAATACACACTGTTGATGCGTTCTTCAACCACAATCTCGCATTCTTTAGTGATAACAACACGATATATGTTTTCAAAGATTACTTTCAAAATATAATTCCCTTTGGTGAGTTTGGTAGTGTAATTACCAGCCATACTACCATTCCATTGAGATACTAGCACCTCTGGTGGACTATTGTCAATATTCAAGGTGACCGACACATACGATCCATTGTCAAAACCGTATTGAATGACAATCTCACTGTTGGGTTTGACAAATTTCGAATTACAAATCAAGAATGGATTTTGAATCGGTAAAATTACCTCCACTGATTTATTTACTGATACTATACTTGAAGGGTTTGAGGCAGTAAGAAAGATTGTATTAACACCCAGATAGTGAGTAACTATCTTGGCAGATGTGTTCGTTGTACTCAATTCCTGGTCAGCGAAAGACCAACGAAAAGTGACATCAGTTCCACTTCTCAAACCCACTTCCAGAGGTAATGGTGTTAATAATTCGATGAAGCTTTGAGCGGTTATGAAAACATCAGTAATAGGGTCGTTTACGTGAACATAAAAAAATTGAGCAATCTTGCTTATTTTGTTTGATACAATCACCTCTAGTTCATAAGTACTAGCGTTCACCCAGAGGACGCTAGCCAAGGGTGCTGTGATTTTCTTATGATCAGCATCTGCTAAAGCACTATCCAATTTGATTTCAATGCCTTGAAGATACAAGGAGAACTCAACATCAGTACCATTCGCTACTTTTATTTCTATCACTAGTTTTTGATTTGTCAATGTGTAAACATCTAAATCAGTTTTAATGGTACCACCAAAACTGGTAATATAAATAAACTGTAGATCTTTTATGGCAATTTGGGCGGTCACTTTTATGGTACGACTACATGACACAGCTGACATTTGGTTGCACATTTCGAGGCTACCGAACAAAATCACATCAAAGGTAATTCTCTTGATGCCTGGAGTATCAAATACCATGGTGATGTTGTCATTATTTGTCTGGATAGTTCCTGTGCCAGTATGAATCTCATATGATCGACCATCTGCACCTCTCGTGATGAATGAGAACAAAACTTTAAATCCAACTTCGACATAGGATGATGCGGTGTTGACCTCAAAAAATCTCATTGCTAGAGTAACCGGAAAAGCTGTTGTCACTGATTGCTCATAGAAAAGATTTTTCACAGTTAAGGTAACATCCTGGTTGCCAACTGTACTAGTAGAAACAATAACTTCAGAACTGTTCGATGTCACAATTTCAAAGTCATCTGATATCCATGTGTTATTGAGCAAATTTCCAGAAGTAACGCTCCCTACCAATATGAATTGGTGATTTTTTAAGGCTTTGTGTCCAGGTTTGATATTTATCATTGCACCAGATATTTGTTCATACACTGTAGTATTGAATGTTTCGGTCACTACTGCATTTTCATCTTGTACTGTTGCATGCAATTCTACACGAACATGATATACACCACCGTTAGAAGAATAGTACCCTTCTTTTACCGCCTGGTTAATCGTAGTATTGAACGGTTCAGATTCACCAAAAAACCATTTATAAGTCCAATCAGGACTTTCAGCAATATTGCTGGTCATATTAATAACCAAAGCATCAGAAATGCGGACTACAGATTGTCCTGTCAGCTCAAAAGTCTTCAAGATATTTACATGGATCTCTTCTGTTATGGTAATACTTAAATATGATGCAGAGATGGTGACAGTGTACTCTCCCGCATCTTGGTAGAAATGAGATTGTTGAACATTTGATTCTGTAAGGTTAGTCTTCAATGAATTACCAAAGTCCCAACTGAATGTCAGCGGGTAAGGATAAGAATAATCAACGGTGACATCAAAAAGGATTGGAGTGATTTGGTACACAGTATTATTTAAAGAGTTAAGGTCTGTAGAAATCTTTAACCCTGGTAATTTCGGTAGAGCAGTTATCCAAAACGATTGTTCTCCAGTGCTATGACTTTGAAGGGAGACATCAGCGTTAAAAAGAAAGGTGCCTGCTTTTTTAAACACAACTGTTTCACAGGTAAAAAATAGGTAGGCCTTTGTTCTGGCAGTAATGACATGTTTAAGCTGAGTGAAAACTGTTTGTGTACCGTTCGGAAAAACATAATTCACCGAATTATTGTAGGTTGATAAAGTTAGATAAACCAGAGCAGCGTTTTCTATCCTCACACATAATTCATAAGGTGCACCCATTGCAGCTTCTGGTTTTTGGAAATCGAGATGCAGGATTGGTAACCCATATATAACCGCAAGGTTAACATTGTTGGATGTGACAGTCGTGTTGTTGCTTTTCGCAGTGAAGTAAACGGCATGATAGCTTGAGAATTTTGGAACATCACTGATGAAGAATTTGAATTTTTCTATTGATACTGTCAATACTTTAGCCCGAAAAGCAACATCTCTAAATATTGAAATGGGAGGTTTTGCCAAAGAGTACCCATTCATTGTATAAAATTCGATTTCGTTACCAGGCATTGCAATGGTTTCAAGGATGTCTGTTTCGGTCATTATGAATCCAATTGAAAATGTTGGATCAATTGGGAATTGAGAAAGAGGAATTTTATTGTAGCCAGCCTCAAACATGATAGACCACATCTGTAGAATCTGATAGCCGTCAGTATCATTGTTATACTTGCAAACCTGTAAAATAACAAAATTTAAATTTCATATGTAAATGAAATTGGTTTTATAGAAACTTTTGCGGTAACCTGATTTGAGGATATTTCACAAGAAGATTCTTTCGCGGAAACAGGAAGGAACTTATACAGTTTTGCCGCTTCTTCCATTTTCAAGAAAGTTTCTTCCGCAAAATTTATAAAACATTCAAACTAGTAAATTTTCTAGATTATTTGTTTAAAAAAACAATCGATACTACATTATACATTAATCTTGAAAACTTTTGGCGATAATTTCAGTCATAGGCCAAATTTTGGCTGGTAATTTCTAATTTCAAATTTGCTGTACATGCACTCTTTTTTTACTATGAGAGAAACTATTTTCATTTTTAATTCATTAAAAGACTAAGGTAAGACTTCACAAGAATAAATCTCCAAAAACCACCCCAAATTTGCAAGGGAAAATGCACTTTTACCTGGCAAAACAGCCATTTTCTAGGGGCATTTGGATACCAACTCCCCGGTAAAGTTGATACCAATTCCACGGTAGAAAACTTTAACATCATTTAAAAAAACTTTAACATTTGTAGTTAATGAGATATTATTGATTATGCATTATGATTATGCATTATGCATTATGCATTTTGTACCCGCCGTAAAAACATCATTAATTTTGGCAAATATATATTTATTTGTGCAAGTCAAAAAAATTAAGGTTTTGCAAACATTTATTTTCTCAAATTGAAGAATTTAGAAAAAGTTTTGTGTATACTTATTTTTCTTAAAAACAAAAGGAGTTTGCACTAAACTTCTAGTGTTACTTCGCGAATGTGTAGTTTGACTTTTAGAAAATTTGCAACATTGGGCTTTTAGAATAATTCATTTTTGCAAAAGTATTGGCAAAATTCATGTGTGCATTCATGAAACTTTGACAAATAATTTATCGTGTCAAGGTGGGACTTCATACAAGTTTTTCTGCCACCTGTTTAGTTTGTATTTTACATACCAAAATAGAAAATTAGCAATAACTTAAAAACTAATTGTTTCTGCTACTTAAAATTTTAATCAATGTTAAATAATGACAAAAAATGCATGCTCAGAAAAATTTGCGTGTCAAACGTGTATTTTGCAGGCCAGAAACATATTTCATTGAATTCTGGTCTGTAAAATGAATTATTTTATTTGAAATTTTCTGAACTCATGTCTTTTGTCACCATTTAACATTGCATAAAGTTTCAAGTTGATACAGTCATTAGATCTTTAGTTATTGCAGATATTGTATTTTGGTCTGTAAATTACCAACCAAACAGGTGGCAGGACTGAAAATTGTGGAGAAGCTCTATTTTGACCTTATAGATTGTGTGTCAAAATTTCAAGTCTCTAACACTTGTAGTTGATGAGATATGCTATTGATTATGCATTATGCATTATGTATTATGCATTATGCGTTTTGTACCCGCCGGATGTTTTTAAGCTACCTTAAAGGGCATTAATAAATTCGGGGACAAAAGATTGCGTCATAAATGTTTGTTTGCAACATAATTGATTGCGAATAAGCCCCAAAAATTAAGGACGATACCTAAATCGCAAACATGTTGTAAAACATCAAAAATTGTGGCTAAACGCAAATAATAAGGAAATGAATGACTTATGACTTATTTTATAGTATAAAGCCTCAATTTATGCTGCAAAATTTAGGAAAAATATTGCAAATTTCCTGATAAAGCCATAATTCACAAGCATGTATGTAGCAAAATCCACTTTTTTCTTCAATTTGCAAACATTTATTGAAGCAATCTTTTGTCCTCGCATTCATTAATGCCCTTAAGGTAGCATTAAGTGACAGGAAGTAAACTTCACATTACAAAAAAGTTACAATACAATAATTTATGTTAAAGTTATGAATAAATTGACATACCACTAAAGAAACCGGTCCTTGCTTCTTAGCGTAAAACTCAATACCATATACATATCCAAAAGAAAAGTGCTTTTGTAATGGCATCAGATACACACCAGCTTGCCAAGTGTTTGCCAGACTTCTTAAGGAACTTTGTGGGCAATCACTTAAACATGGTCCTGTTAACACTGTAAACGTTGAAGATGCTAAAATTATAAAAAAGACAATATTTTTCTGGGTTTAAGTCAATTCTTTTTAAAATTTCAAAAAATAAATTATTATCATTAGTAAGCTGATCTTTTCTTATTCAATATATAAATATGGAACTTTAATATTTTTTATTTGTATTTTTTTTATCAAGTATAAAAAGTGAATAAAGTAATTACGTATAATTTCTTGATTGTAAGTGTAGTTTTCAATGGAGTGCCATGTAAGTAGAACAGCTGAGTTGCCACCAGTTATCTGGCCGTGACATTCCACAGTCCTGTTGTCTTTCATAAGATAATAATGAGGAACGCAATCAATAAGCTCTGCTTTGGTGATCGGAAGTTTAATCTCTTTAGATATATTGACGGCAAAACATGGGAATGTTTGACTTGAAACGCTGATTTGAACTTTGTTATCACCACTTTGGGTGAACCAATGCGAAGTAAATGGCTTAGTAGTCATTGTCTTTAAACCATTTCCAAAATCAAAATAGAAGGCGTCCCCTTGGTGTTCTGAGTAGGCAATATGCAGTTCAACCTCTTCAAAACCATCCTTAATATGACTGTCTAATGTATTTAAGCTTTTAATGTTGACAAAGTTTTCAAATCTTTTGTTTTTGAACCAACCAGTTAAGTTAAAGATTGATGACTTGGCTGGATCAACGCAATAATGGTTGGAGCTAAAGGAATCTTGTAAATTAACTACAGTATTAGTTTCACAAGCTAATTCATTGCATTTCTTATCAGTCAGATCCAAATCATCCTGAAATGTCCACATAAAATTTGAGCGGCAATAACAGACCTCATCAAAGGTGAAACAAGCATGAAGACAGGATATTTTCTTGATACCATTTTGTAATATTGAAATGTCAGGCTGTTCTTCATGATAACAAATCAGATACGATTCTAAACGAAAATTGAAATGGGAATGCTGTTATGCTGAATGTTGTTATGCATTTATGTAGAAAGGGTAGGGAAAAATTACTTTTACTCTATTATTCTAATATCAAGTAGCAAAACGTCCCTTTTTTTGTTTTTTGTACACCTTTATAAATAATGAATAATAAAGCAAAATGTGATATTATTACCAAAGTAAAACAAAATGCGGGCGGGTCATGATGAACAAGGAACTGTCTATACTGTAATTGGGCACAATTATTGCAGATCTAGTGTTTTGGTCTGTAAAATACCAATCAAACAGGTGGCCGAATTGAAAACTTATATTTAGACTTGTATTAACATTACCTACAGTATTATTGGTGAGAATTTTAAGGTTCTAGTCATTGAAATTAGTATGCAGTATGCAATATGCATTTTATACCTGCCGTTTAATAAAAATAAGAAATTGTTCAAGGTTTGAATTGAATAACTACTTCAATAAAGTTATTATCAGTTTTAAAGTTATTATTTTTTGGATTTAGTTGAATTTCAACATGTAGTTTTAAATTATTTTTAATAATAACTATAAATAGGGTTAATCATTCACCTTTAACTTTTCACGGTTTTGAAATAATTTTTTCAGTGCCTAAACTTACACCAAATTAATTTAGGATTGAGTCCAAATCTATTTTGGAACAACACTAAGAAAACAGACCTGTCCAGGGTGTTAGCTAGCGCATATATTGTCTGTTTGACGGACTCTTCCCAATTCTGCCTTCTAAGGGACTTTCCCAATTATCACATTATCTTTTTTCTTGTATGTTCTTCCCCTCTATTGGGTATACTTGTTTGTTTACTTTTAACACGTTAAATCTATTTAAAATTATATATGTTGTAAATTTAACCTATATTTCAACGATAACGGACACAGGATTTCTAGCTAACACCCTGCTGGCAAGGATCTAAATTGGAAAACTGTTGCAGTATAGCAGGCACAGCAGGTTAAAATCAATTATCAGTTAAGAAGAGTTTTTGATTCATGAGATAAAATAAAAATACATTGGTAAAAACAATGATATAATTTTTGTATAAAACTAATTCAAAGTATTAATGGCAACCAGTTTCCACACATAAAGAATTTCTGTGCTGATCCCACAACTCCATGGTTTTTTCTATAACTGCAAGACCAATGTCCTCTGGTAGATGGCTAATCAACTTTAAAGCTACTTCTGATGAGCGTAATTGTTTCAACTTTAAGGAAAATGTCAAGAGTAGCGCAACACACACAAATACTAAAATATTGCAAGAACCTGCAACCAATTTATCTAAAATCTTTTTCAAGTATTCCACACAATCAACAAAGACTGATGCATAATAAGTCTGGAACCAGCGATCATAAGGTAAAACCTTAAACAATTGTATTTCACAAAGATGTTCAAACAATCTTTTGTCCTCAAGTTGTAAATAATATTTGATATACTTGGGAAGTTTTCCAAACAAATATATGAACTTTTCTCGTCGATCAAATAAACATTTTGAGATCCAAAACGAGTCACATTCATCTGTTATTATTCCACATACAATTTGGCTGATAGATTCTAGCACAAATACTTTGTGACCATCTCGTTTTAGTATGTTTCCATTTAACAAGCTCAGCATACCAACATCTAGTAAGTACATCAAAACAATGTTTTTTGGATAGTGTAAACTAAAACGGCATTCACTTATCGAATGTTCATCTTGTTTTGAAAACATATGCATTGTAGTTAAGGCTTGCTTCAAATCTTCAAAATGACCTTTGCGCTGCTCTCTCACAAAATCTGTTGATTCTTTGCACAGTGGCAAAATGTCCAGCAAAACTTTCCAGACAAATGTGCGATATATCTCAGGCAAAATAAATTGCTGGGAGAAACTCCTCAGTTTGTCTTGGTTCAATGCATTTTCATTGAGTAACTGTTCCAGTGTTTTTTTTTGGTCAACATTTTTCAATCCAAGGGTATCATAATAAAGCATACGAAAATTGTCAGACATTTTAGAAACCAATAATCTCACATTTTAGAAAGTATCTAAGATATCTAAAATACAGTATAGGTAAATATTATTCATTCAAATAGAGAAAGGATTAAGAGATCCGCAGTAACTCTGCTTAAATAAAAAGTGACAATTCACTACTTCATGGAAGTAGCAATGTTATTAAAAACATCAATAAAACAGGTGTCAATAGAAATGTCAAACAAATCAATTAATAGAAAAGAAGACATTGCATTTAGGGTAGTCAAAACTTTTAGGCTTATTAGCATCATAAATTTATGTATGTATATACCTCAAAGTACCATAAAAGGCATTTCCCGCTTTCCCAGATTTTTTCAGAAAAGATTAGTCCGATTTCCCCGAAAAATCAGATAGGGTGTGTGATGGTGGATGGCGGGTTTTTTGGTAAATGTTTGATGGTTTTTGAGGGTGCGCCCCGGCGTTCGGTAAATTTCCAAAATAACAAAAATGCGGGATAAAATGAATGCGGGAGACAGCTTAAAAATGCGGGAGTCTCCCGCTCAATGCAGGAGACTTGACGTTAGTGGGTACCCATCTTTAATCAGTCACGCTGGATCGATAAACATGAAATGAAGTCTTAGTAAAAACCAATTATTAATTAAAACAAATTCCATAAAGTTTATTTTGTGATTCTTTATGATTGTTATGTTTGTCAACCAAAATAACTTATTGTCTATCTTGACCCTATACAGTAGATGAATTTCATATTGTGCTGCAATATTCAAATTTAGCTGAAAAAGGGGAAATAAAATAATACTCTATAATAATCTAATTGTGACGGCACAACGTCTTCACTCTCATGCGTGAGGTGGAGTGTGTGGCTTATTATTAGCGATCGAACAGATGGGTTGTAATCCAAGATTTCAGCGTGATATGAAATTCATCTACTCATCTTATTCTTTGTATATACACATACAGTATGATCATCATCATAAAAGAAACTAAAAACTGTTGTCAAAATTTTGATGACAGAATTACTATTGATAACGTCATCAAAAAATGAAATTTTGGGGGTTTTCTTAAAAAACAATGAGAAAGATAGATTACGAAAAAATCGATTTTGTTTTGTTTTTTCTGTTGTATTTTTTGGTAACTGTAAGCAAATCTTTTTTATAATATTTTAGATTACTTTTATTAGGAACTAGCTGGTTCCCAGCGTCGCAAGGACGCTGAAGAGACTGCTTACGCACAATGCATGAAACCTGCTGTTTATGAC
>JAYRBV010010872.1:0-14073 GCA_036023255.1 Mitrocomella polydiademata
TTTATGTAACACCGCTACGGCATTTCATGCGTTAAAAACATAACAAGTTAGCAGGCTACTCAAACCGCTGGATTGGTTTTTCTTTGTCAAGCTATATAGGAAAACAAAAGGTTTTTTAACAAACTACTGTGTTTCGCTCCTGTAAAAACCCAACTCATCAGTACGATGAGTTGAGATGAGAGTATGTTTCAAAAGCAAAACAAACTGATCTTTCTTGTGGTTAACCAAAACATAATTGGCAAGATGGCTTGCACTTGTTATATCACAACAAAGTTTGACGTCATCTTGTTCTCTACACAGAAAATACACTAGTTAAAAAGTTATGCCTTTGGGAAGAATCTACAACCAGCTGCAGTCCTTTGGAAGAATCTACTATACTATATGACATTATATATTATTCATTCTCCATATTAACACGCCCCGCCCTGTCTTGGGGCATTGCAATATGGGCACCTCAAAACCGATTGAGTGAAAATAATTTTTAGATCTAACTGGGATGGGGTAAAATGTTATTTATCTGACAGTGAGATGTGGTCAAAATTTTATTGTATGTTGTATAAAAGATGCTTTGGGGTAGACTCACTTTTCCCAAGCACTGGTGTAGCTCTCAAGTCAACCTGAGCTGAATGAGATGGTGCAACAATTTGTCCGATGTTTGGAATATTGTTTTACTGGGGGGTTTCCACTAAGGGTAGAGCTGACTAGCATACAGACACACCGGTGTATATATCTAAAATAATTTCAAATAGTTTTTTTTTCAAACTCGGTATAACAAACATATTTTATTATTCATTCTTTGTCTAAAGTCGGTAATTAAAATTATAGTTTGTGATATCATAGAATTTTAAACAAAACGAAATTAAACTATTTCCAAAAACTAATAATGTCCATTGAAAATGATAAATAATATTTTTATTAAAAAAAACTCGATGCTGAGAAAACAAAATTGTTATGCAATATCAACGAACTTTTAGAAACATTTAAATCCATTAATGGTTGACTTGATTACCCCAAAAGTGTCTTAAAAGAAAAACGCGTGCTCAAGCATTATCACAGCCAGCTTGTTCTTAGCCTGGACAAGGGACCTCCTTAGCCTGGGTATCCATGCATTTTTTACACTCCTCTCCAATATTCAAGGAGAAGAAATCTTTCTCTTTTTCTTCGAGTATTTGTGAGAAGGTAGAAGAAAAGGAGAATGATGTCTCATCTATAGCCTATACTCTATGTTTATACAACAAAATAGACATGCTAGTATCCAAGGACCCTGGGTACGAGGTTGGCTAGCATCTAATACGTAAATGAAAAAGCATCTTGGAAATAATGCATTTGTATCATTTTATATTGTCAAAATTATACTCACCTAAAAATGTATACCATCAGTCATTCTTTCTCAAGCTGTACAATTGCATCAATAGGGACAAAAGACGGAAAGGAGAGCTTAGAAAGGCGCCAAAAAAGCAGCTAATTCCAAAAAGTTTTTCTTATTTCCCAAGAGAGTAAACCATTTGCATTTTTACAGGAAGCCTAGTTTTACCTTCAAGTCAAAAATCTTTCTTTTTTGTCTTCAGTAATAGACCTCAAAACCAGTCTGCTTTCAGAGTGCTCAATTGAAAACTCAGTTCTATGTTATCTACAAAATAATATAGAGATACCGACGCAGGGTTAAAGCATTTTGGAAAAAACCTCTTTCAAAATATTTAAAATAAAACAAAAAATCATAGTAAAAAAATTGAGCAAGGATGATTTCGAATCAAAAAAATGAAGAGAAAAAACCCTAGAATAGTTTCGCGGCGGTGTACTCTACCCCTTGAACAATAATACAATGAACAGATAATAAAACGTAATCATGTATTGATGATGTGGACGAAACGCAGGTAAGATGGATGTTTTTAAATGCAGAAGAAGAATGAGTTTCATTGTTATCACAATCAACAGTGTATAACATCCTCTGCATCCAAAGTACTAACTTCCCTCTGACCCATTATACATGAAGAAAAATTAAACTCTCATTTCATCAAACAACACCAAATTAAGAAGTGGTATTCGCGTCACTGCCTCCTTATACTTAAACATAACTCAACCTCTACAAAATGTTTTTGTTTTTTTCATAAATAATGAAGGCTTCCTTCCTGACAAGAAATTGATGGTTTATAATTATAATTTGATCTCGTCCCATTGCTTCTGCAAAAACCACACTGTAGTTCATTCAACTCTTATTCCTTTTTATGGTCATGAAATTACATTTCCAAGTTTTTTTTTGTTGTTGAGTAGATTTTATCTAACTAACATATTTATTTACCGAGGCGGTTTTATATCCTTCCTATAACAAGGCTCGATTAGTTTTTCTAGCGTGATAATGGTGAGTGTAAAAAAGCCTAAATGCATAAAGAAAGTTCTTCCAACGAACTGAAATCCCGATGGTTTTCGTAATTTCCGATTCGGGATGAATCAAATGATTTTGATGTTTTATCAGCAAAACGTTACGTAACAATAATGTAAAACGAGAACCATCGTGATTGCGCAGTAAGCCCCTTTGAAACTCAAAGTCACCAGGGAACCCACTCAATGTTTTTTGGACATTTAATACGACGTAATGGAAACAACAAAACGATGTACAGGGTATGTTTACCTGAAGAGAAACGTAGTCTGTGCGGTACGAAAATTTCCGTACTACATGTACTAAAGTTCAAAAGTTGCATCACGGTGAATTATTCTAAGTTTATTCTCCGTAAAGGTCATTTGACCGGGTATATAGGTAATACATACAAAGCCCATTTCATTTTAGGACAAATATATTTGGGAGTAATCTCAGAAGGAAATACCCATATATACATAAATAGAAAGATATTTTTAGAAGCAAGAGGGATTTGCAATTTCTCGTTTTCTTCCTACCTGATTTTATCATATGAAATGAATCATGTCGAGTTATTTTATAAAGGCGGAACACTAATTTCTCTACATAATTTCCACGTACGGAATGATGGAACGTCCTTAATAATTTCTCAATAATTGAAGAAAATCTAACAAGGAACTTTTTGCATGGAACCTTATACTTATTAGATGAATCAAGCACTCACTTTTAATGAGAAAATTAGCAGAGAATTTTTAGTTTAAAACAATTAAACAAGGTACTCGCACGATTATATTATATCTCTTTTTAAAGAACAAATGTTATATATGGTCCCGCGCCGTAATTAATAACTCGATTTTTTAGCGCCCAATTTCTTTTAAGCACCAAAAAATTTTAAAATCGAAAATTTTATAATTTAAAACTAACTATAATATAAGTGTAAGCTAAATCGAATAACTGTGGTATGCACAACGACAAATGAATGCATGGTAGGTTCATACTGTTTTGCGCATTACGTGTGACGTACAACTGCTCTCCTAAAGGCCCTGGAAACGAGCGAGGTGGTATGACCGGTTGTTCATTCTTACAAAAAAACATTTGACACATTGTGTAAAAATACTGTAAATTTAATGCCAAAAAAGCAACAAATTAGTATAATTTTAAATAATTGATAAACCATTGAAAAATTAGTAGGATCTACGCAAACAATAATTTCAAGCAATTTCCTTGATTGCTCGTTTGATGTTTCCTTTTAATGTAGATCGTTCCACGCGTGTGATTGAAATAAAATGATGTGTTAAGAAATATCGGAATCAAATGTTCAGGTTTTAAACGTTTGAAAGGAAATTGGTGCCAATTTACCTGAATCGGAAGGGGTTAAGAATTAGCCAGATCATCAATTCGTCGTCACACTGTAAAATAGTGAAACCCCCTTATTTTTATTATGTCTATAAATTATTCTGTAACTCAATGATTAAAGAGAGATTAAAAGTGATTACGAGAAAGAAATTTCTATGAGTCACCCAAGTGGATCTTCGGTATAAAAATACAAAATATTTTGACCACCGCCCCACTCCTAAAAAAGTGACATGTTACCTACCTCACCCATTATAGTAAGATCTAGAAATTCCGCCGCAGTCAAGCTTTTGATAGCCAGGCAAGCCTTCCACTCGCTATGCTTCCACGATCACTTCAAATGGCGAAGAATATTAGCTTTACAACTTCGAATGCCAAAGGAAGGCAAAATCGATTCCCCAAAAAAGCCTATAGCTAAGTACTAGGCTGGTAAGAAGATAGATGAAATTCCTCTTCTTGATCAAAATATACATTCATTTTACTGGGCTTTTCACTAGGCTGGATTTGACTGAGGTACTAACAGAGACATGCCAAACGTTTGGTTCTAAGTGAAGTGCAAGTAAAAGTTTAAAAATTTAGTAGAGCTTATAATAGCTTGATCTTAGTCGCTTTACAGGAAAGTCAGGTTTTTTTTTATATATGTGACACTTTATGAACCTCTTCGTTTCCATTTGTGTAGGAGAAGCTAGATTAGAATAATAAGAGAGAAAGACTACTTCCAATAGCCTTCACGAAACCTGACTGTCGTTCGTTCGTTTTTATCTTGGATGATCAATACCAATATAGATGACGTATAAATGACAAAATGTCACACACATTTTATGATAGGCGGGCTTTTAAATGTATCCAATTGATAAAATACCATTTACGGAAGATGACTTCTATACGCAGCCGGTAAAATCATTAAAAATGCCTCGGGAGTGGAAATGTGGTCGCGGCGTGGAAGAAGCAACTGTCAGTGTATTAAAAACGCCCGGAGAACGCCCTGAGATCGAGGGTGTCGTTCGTAGCACTCTTCCACTTTGGTATTTTGTGTATTTTGTCCATTCCACTGGTGTACCCATTCCACTGGTGTACCCATCCACTGGTGTACCCATTCCACTGGTGTACCCATCCACTGATGTACCCATTCCACTGGTGTACCCATCCACTGGTGTACCCATTCCACTGGTGTACCCATCCACTGGTGTACCCATTCCACTGGTGTACCCAACCACTGGTGTACCCATTCCACTGGTGTACCCATTCCACTGGTGTACCCATTACACTGGTGTACCCATTCCACTGGTGTACCCATTCCATACAGTATTTTGTCCATCCACTGGTGCACCCATTCCATACAGTATTTTTCCCATCCACTGGTGTACCCATTCCATACAGTAGATTAGGACTAGTGATTTCGCTTGATATATGGTTAACGTCAGCTCTCTCTCTCTTATAAACGGACTTGTTTAAGTCTAGGATTTCAGGTAGTAACAGCATTGAGAACTTAAAAGACTTGACTACAATACCCTGGTCTCAATACTCCAGTCATATCCACAATATGCGGAGAAAAACCCGAGTGAAAAAATATTCCAAAATCAATTAAATGTTTGGCCCAAGTGTGAGATAGAGTCACTCCAGCCAGATTAGGATTGAACCGCCCTTGAGGAAGCGATTTCTAAGAGCCATCCCAACAGATTGTGGTACAAACAAGTGATATATTTTGGCCGCCCAAATGTTAAATAAATGACACTTTACCCGCCCCGCCAGTCGGTTTTGGGTTATCAACTGGGGCACCAAGACTGGGGCACCAAGTTGTGTGTCAATATTTTTCGCAGATTTAATAACTTAGCAGTCTCTATGCTTTACACACACAGCCAACCTCGGTCCCAGGGCTTATTTCCTTATGCACACACAGCCGGACTAGAGGGACGTCAAATTTAAAAAAAAGTTTGATATTTAAATTAAAAGGTTCATTCAAACAAAAAAAACGCTAAATAGTTTACAGTGGTTGACACCGGCTGTTATAAACGAAGTACTGTGTAAAAAAAAAGCCTTCTGTTGACAAACGACAAATAACGAAACTCCTCAATGACTCAAAAATAAATCGATGTTATTCTCCGTGATGAGTTCAGGATTCTGGGTTTTTCTCTGTGAACATTTACTCTACGATGGAGAACACACAATAATCATTTCTTAATCGGCACATTACTTAGAACCGGACAAAGCAAAAAGTGAAAGAACAATACGACGGAGAGAGTTTTTTTTTAGTTTTTTTTTTCTCTATATGATGTTGTAATTATATTTGTTGTTTTATTCGGCGGTTATGGCTTGACATGAACAAAAAGAGATAGGCTAGCCGAGCAGTGAGTTACTCTTGTAAATGATAGGAAACAGTTAAAGTAAAAAGTAAATCACACACTTTAACGATGAGAACCTTTCAGGTGGAACAAGAGGTCGACGGTGATACAATGGATTACGAAGATCACATCTACGAGAATATCGTTCGTATCGATAACGTACAGATTATCGATCACCGTATCATACGCATCGTAAATCGAGTGCACGAAGCGCCTTTACAGATACAGCAAGAAACCGAAAAATTTATACGCTACATCGATAACCTGAAGAAGGCTTACGTTAAGAGCATCGTCAAACGCAAGAAGGCCGAGCGACGGTACAGCGAAGCTATTTCTAACTATGAACTATGCGAACAAGAATACAAGACGTTTCGCCAGTCTCAAGAAGACCTCTTACAGTTCGGCGACGAGATTGAAGACGCGGCCAAACAGTTAGACAAGAGCCACATTGAGTTGATATTAGCTAGAAACATTTTAGACGCGTGCGAGCGTGAACTACTACTTCACAGGGAACAGCTATCTCTTTTAAGTAAGAAGGCTGAACACACTTACATATTTTTCTTAAGGAAGACAGCCGATAAATATTGGGCGGACATGTATATGCGTGAACTTGTCGATTACGAGACCGCTGAGCTACCGCCCCCACAATTCATATACCAACAAGAACTTATACAACAAAACACGCCCAGCCTCGAATCAGAGGAGAGCGAGGACATTATAACGACATCGGAAGAAGGTTTCGAATGGGACACGACTTACGACGAACATTTTCACCGTTACGACCAAGACATTCATGTCGAAAGTCGTCGTCGTAACGCTCCGATTTACCGTCAAAGTAGCGTCGACGACGACGACGACATGGTAAAACACATAGACAATTACGATAGCGACAATGACGATATAAATCACGACGTATACAATAGCGACAAAGTTAAACTCTATACTTCAGAACCACTGTACGAGGATTTGTTTATATACCGACGAAGATGTACTTTAGTGCGTCGGATGAAACCGACCCGACTGATCAGATACTTGAAAAATGTTGTCCACGGGCCTTGGGAAGGATGGGAAGATTTGTAGAAAGGGAACAAATACGTAGATTTGGGATAATGGATGATAATCTACTATGTTTTCCCTCGAGAGAAGACCCCACCACCCGCATTAAGTATCCTTACTTGGAACCATCCTGATGCATGGGCAATTAATGGTATAATGGATGATAATCGACTATGCTTTTTTTCTCGGGAGGAAGGCCACACTACACCACACTAAATATCATTATTTGGAACCATCCTGATGCATGCGTGACAAGAGGAAATTAGAAATGAGCAATATATGTAATGGTACGTAAAGTGTGTAATTAGACATAATTCAGTTTCCCGTCTCCATTTCCTATAATGGCATCCTATAAAATCTTGAAGAAAATACGGACCTTCTACGGACAACGTTTCAGAGGAGGGGGTATATAACCGCCGGAATAATCAGAATTTTATCAGCTTTAGTAAATAAATTTTCATTACAGTACGTATAGTCTAAGGATTCTTATTTTCTATATGCGCTGTGAGTTTACCATTTATGATAATAAGATTCATCGTTTTTGATCAAGTTTTGAAAGTTTGCACTAAAATTTTGAAAGACAAAAGCCATACAATAACAACCACTTTCTTGAGGGTGGAAAGAGATTGTTTTGTCCGATAAGGTACGTGCAATAACTGGCAGTTGATTGGATGTTTAAACGATGTTTAAACGATGTCCAAACACACGACATTGCATGCCCTGTGGGGGTTAAAAGCAAGTGCAGATTATAGCCCGTTTACTCGGCGGGGTGGGTTGAATTAAAATTTTATCAGCGAATATCAAACACAGCTCTGAATTTTAATGTTTCGCCTGATGAGCGTATTACGGGAACTTGTAAACACCTAAACCTTTTTTGACAAGTCTTTTGATTATACAGTATTTTTACCGAACGACGACATCACAAACGTCCCGAACGTTAAAATGTAATCAATTACATGAAAATCATTATATACAGTGTGCCCGTAAAAAAGAAGACAATGGACAATGAAGTTATATGGTATATAATTAGTAGGTTGGATATCTTTTTAATTGTGTGCCAGTTGGCACTGAAATATGAACAACATGGTAATAAAAAAAATTAAGAGATGGCGGTAGTTTAGTCAGTGTTAATGAGATAGCTAGTTAGTGTGTATTACATTGATAAGTTAAAGCCATAACACCATGAAAAAGACTCCTTGATGTGCTTCTTTAATTGTATCATTTTTATTGAGTTTTAACGTTTTGATCTTGAAAACTTTAAAGCTCTGAAAATTGCTTCGATGCATTGCAGTTAGTTATGTTTAAGACATGTTCTTTTTCTCTTTTTGGCACACTGTAATATCAACAACGATTTTCCAAAGCAAAGTGGATATAGTAAAATTGTAGGATTCTTACATTATCATTATAAAGAGTAATATTTTATACAACTCGAGCGAACTTTTTGTAAATGATATAATAATAATATTTTAGATCTAAGAATTTATTAAAAATAAAAGGAAAACTCCTCCAAAAAAGAAAAAGAAATTGCATAAAAAAATGTTGTACTTTTTGGTCTCCATCATGTTTCTTGGTGTACATTTAAGTTTTCATTTAAGTTTTCTTGTCAACTGTCATTGTACGGTTGATATTAGAACTTTTTGATACAAACCGTCAGCAAATAGCCTATGCTTACTCTGCAGTAGGAGCCTCTGCAACAAGAAAATAATTTATAGACAGACTTTTATTCTTCAAAACGATTAAATTCACTGGTTACAGCTTGATCAAAATTCACCAGATAAATTTCACTTTCAACTACGAATAACTCATCCACACAGATTCTGGACGAATTTATTGTGGTTTTGATAAAATAAATGAAAACCACAAGAAGCGGCAGACATAGCTACTATATTGTATTGAAATGCATAAAATTCAAAATAATAGTGAAGTTTTACTTTTAGGAGTCCCATATAGAAACCGCTATCATCATCTACATTCCTCTTATTTGTAATGGCATACTCTTCCATTGGGACATTAAAGTTTTTTTTGAAGAATTTACTGACTGGGAAGACTAACCAACGAAATGACTAGAGTCGATCTCGATCTCGCAGGACATCATTTCTTTCTTCTTAATATTTTGGTGGTCACAGCAGCGGCAGTATATAAAAACGCCCAATGAACGCCCTAGGATTAAGAGGGGATCCATAGTATCAGAGGTGTTTGTGGAAAAGTGTTAATACATTTCGCAATGTACTACAGTGCGTCCATAACTGACTGATTTGAACCCAACCTCGTTCCCAGGGCTTATTTTCGATTTTTTTGATTGATGGCGAGAAAAGCGAAGATAAGCCCTGAGAACAAAGTTGACTCGAGCCTTGTCTTGTGAGAAACGCTCGCATTATGACGATATAACACTTTTGTCCTCACTCGTCAATTTTGCCGTATTCAAACCAATGAAATGGATAAATCTGATCAAGTTGATCACCTTTCATTTCATTTCACGTTCTATAGCCTGGATACCAGACCTTCCCATAATATTTCTACATTTGAACCACCTATGAATTCTGATAATAAGATTTTTTGGGAGAGAAGGAACGAGAGCGTGTTTCACCAAGCTACACTTTCTATTGATCATTCAAGGATGCACGGTAATTGAGAGTTAGCAAATGACCCGAGTACTGCAGATGATTTTGTCGTTCCTAGAATGTGCACATGCATGAACACGCGGCGATGAACGCGAGCGAGAGAATTCCTTACGTAAATAGAAACGGCATTACCATATTACAATTATTAAAGAGATGAATCATTACAAAAACTAATCTTCAAATGTAAGGAGAAGTAGTCAATTAAGTGTAAATGAATCCCAATTTAAATTTACGTCATTAACAGATAATCCCTTGTGAGTACTAGGCCGGACCCATAAGAGCTCTTTAATACGTCTTTATTTTGGATGTATTTCAGAGAATACGCTTTTGCTTAAAGGTTAAGATCAATGAAAGTGAAAGGTTGGACTGGTTTAATCCGGCCTTCTGTACAGGCCTCCTATTTTCAAAATGGTGGATTTTAGAATTATATCTTTGCTTACATACCCATCCCTCCTTTGTTGCAACCAAATGCATCAGTAACCGAATGCGTCAATATCATACTGATGCATTTGGTTGCAACAAAGGAGGGATGGGTTGTATCGTATCTTAAAAGTCTGACGGAATCGCCCCGAGGCAGTCACGCATGGACACACCATCATGTAGCCAAGCAACTAATCCCTTGATTAGCGATCAGAAAATTCATAGCATTATAGCAACTAGAATATATATGAAAAATTGGAAAGAGAGAACAAAGATCCTTGGAGAGAACGCATAATTCTTGATTGCGAATAATAATGGTAAAATAATTGGACAAATATAATATTATAATATAGTCTCGCAGCGATTTAAAGGAGTGTATTGTTATTGATAAGGCACTCCATGCTGCGCGTGCCGTTTCAATAAAACCGGAAATATTATGGACCATCAATAATCTTCTTTTACATGTGCTTTATTTTGTTGTAACAGGCACACAGGGGCAGCACACGGAACACCAAAACATCCGGATTACACATAATTTGCACCATCTGTGATCTTCAGGCAATAACCCAGTAATCGGTAATCAGATTAATAACATCACTCATAACACTCTCAAGCAAACTTTATTTTTTCTTTATTCATGCCAAAGTTATTTTGTTTGCTATTTTTGCTTGCTATTACGTCAAAACAGGAATTATTTTCAGTGGTTTTTCGGTTTAAAATTCTCATCTAGCGCTATATGGTATCCATATTACTAAAATTTCACCTGTCAAAAGGTTTCAAGTTTTGATATTCCTAACTATTATTGCATGTTTGCATCAGCTTTTCATTTCGATTTTAATTGCGATAACGAGGAATTATTTTGATTACCTTGATTGAAATAAAACTTGCCGTATGATAATTATGATAATTATGCGTATATAAAATTGGCACAATCTAGCGACGGTAGCCTAGTTATAGAGTGCTCGCTTACCGTGCGCAAGGTCATTGATTCAATCCCTGACCGAATCATACCAAAAGACTGTGAAAGTTGGTACTCGTTGTCTCCCTGCTAAGCATTCAGCAATTAAGGGTTGGGGCGAGGATAAGTGGTATAAAATTTAGCGATAGGAGTGGCGCCCACCCCTACCGTAAGAAGCTAGTAACTATCGAAAAAGGGAGCCTCGGGGCACGAATACGGTCAATTAACTGTAAACTAACTATTGGCTTAAAAGAAATTATGGCAGGTAATTTTTTGTGATGCACCATCTATGAAAAAATCATACGAGGTCATTCAAATTTTGGTCATTCTTGCCCCCTGCAAGCATAAACATAAACATAAAAACTGTTGGCCCCAAATTACTCTGCGAGTCTCCCAGTGCCCTACTGTGAAGTATTTTAACTTACTTAGCTAAGCGTTTTATAATCATCTATATCAACTAAAGGTTAAAAAACAAGGTTAAAGTCGTTATATTAATGTCGCGCATATAAATGAAAACTATGTGATATTCTTTTTAAATGTTTTATGGAGCAACCTCGACCCCAAGGATGTCCTTTTAGCTTTTTGATGTACTGGAGGCGCGATCAAAAAGGTAGCCTGGGATCGAAGTTTCCCCTTGAGCTGAAGGAAAACAAAATTATGATGTTCGCTATTGAATTGACCAGTATAGTCCTTTTAATTTGATGAAATACTATAAAATGATACAAAATGTTGCCGGAAACGAGGCTGTAGGGAGGCTATATGAATCGTACAGCTTGTGACTTAAAAACAAGCAAAAAGGATACTACAGAAATATTTATTCCGGAAATACATTATGAATCTATCGTCTTTATGTCCTGTTGTAATGAAATTAGTCAAACTTGTGAAACAGTTTATTTTAAAACAGAAAACAAGATTTCGCACCAAGAGACGGTCGGGGTTCTTTTTGCTTTCATAATCTTTTAGGGACAAATTTGAAGTAAAAGGAAACAAAATAAACAAAAACAGATAAACAACATTAATGTGCGGTCAGATTTTCTCTTTTGAGTTATAAAATTATCCTTTATAAAAATAGCTCTGAAACCTTCTTGTTAGGAAACTAAACATGAAATTATTTTTAAAATATACAGTCATTTATCAGCGGACATTCATTTGTTTTAACAACTGAATCAAAAATCATTCCTGGTTTAATCCTTTAGGGGGCATCCACATACATGGTACATACACAAAGAATCGCGAAAATAAGACCCCCACCCACTCCCCCTTGTATACGCAAAATATGTTTTGGTAAAAGAAAGATTGGAAATGGGAGTTATTTGGGAATATCAAAATTTGTAAACAGTGCATGTCGGGACAATAGCGACAATAATGTTTGAAAGGCAACAACGAAAATCTTTAGCGCAATTTTCCTTTTTTTTTTAAATGACGAGACACGGCTATTAAGTTAATTTATTACCGCGCTGATTAAAAAGCCGAAATATTAATATGCCTGATGGAAAACCCTGATATGACGAAACAAGTAGCGAACTTTAGAATGACATGTTGTTTGATTCAGAGTATTTGACCACAAATCGCGCCTGATGACACAAAAATATTCCACTAGAGAGAAATCAAAACGAAGGGCACTTCCAACAAGCTCAAACACAAACACTCAACACAACACTAGAACAAAAAAAATTACCGATTTATGATGGCGAGAGAAAGTGAACAAAGTACGCAAATACAGATTTCTAGCTATTCTAAATATAATCAGTCAATTGCCAGCCGGCATAGTCATCATCATATATCATTTGATATCCATTCAAAAAACAACTCTTTTAGTATAATTGCCTCAGTGCCCGCCCAATCAATGCAACCTCGATCCCAGGGCATCTTTGCGCCTTCTTTTATACGAAAATCGACTTGGGTGAAAGGAATTTTCAGATCCAAATTTGGGTATTCATCTAACTATGGCTTATATAAAGGGGATAGTCAAAATATATTGCCTGTTTCTACCAAGATCTACTAGGGTAATAAAGCTGATCAAGGACATTATAAAGCTCGCTATATAATATAATGTCCTTGAGCTGGTTGGTTAAAAAAAGGTGTCGATTTTGAAATTTATTTTCTTGGTTTTAAATGGATCATGGAGACTAAAGTTGTAAAGATTATTTTGGGCATTTGGTCCATTACATGCCTCTTTTAATATACTATAACGTTCTTGTCATCAATTGGCAGCTAAAGACCTTCATTCAGAGGGCTAAAGCATGCTAGGAAGTTAGCTCATGATGTACAGTCTGGTACAGTTAACTCGTCCGGTAACAACTCGAATCCATTAGGATCCAGGTACAAATAGTCACATGAGTGATCTACCCCTCGACTTAATGCTGAACTTTTTTCATCGGGAACACAATGGATTACAATTGTTGATCGCGATGTACATCTGCCATTCAAAACAACTTAGTCAGCAGTTTGACGAGTCTCGCATATCTCTGATTTAAATTCAATTGGGTGGATATGGAAGGAACATTTTTCTCATGATGGAACGACCTCCTATCAATGTTTAGTTAGGGCTCAAATTTCTGTTGAAATCTTTTATTTTTTACATTTTCTAAACATTACGCGGATGAGAGATTGGCTGATTTCAGGTTTTTCATATTTACCAAAATACACCTTTCCCGAAATACGTCGGTTTCATGAAATATTTACATGTGCTTCTATCATTATCTCAAGGGTGTTTAAACCTTTATTTTGCATTGATGAAATTTGTTACTCTCATGAGACTCAATTACACAGCTACGAGGCTAATTATAGGAATCTACGTATAAACGGTATTTCGGGAAAGGTGTATTGCAAATATACGTTCTTTTTTACTAAATCGAAATTGCAGGTTTTGAATCTTTAATAACAGTGCGATAGTTCTATTTTGTCAGTTTCTTGGGAAATCCGATATGATAACGATCTCTTTACCAAGTAACACAAGATCTAATATTT
>JAYRBV010010883.1:0-14071 GCA_036023255.1 Mitrocomella polydiademata
ATTGACGTCAATCATGTGAAAACCTTGCATTGAATCTTTGTTGTTGTTTTTTTGTTAACTGACGTTTTTGGAGTGAATAAATTTTATTTTCGTGGTTGGTGTGGCCAAGACTGTGAGAAACCAAACTAAAAACTCTAAAATGGTCAGCTGTGGATACACACACTCCGGTAATAATAATTAGACGCGTAACAAATTTAGAAAGGATTAAAACGGACGTACCTATAAATATCAATATCGAAGGAACTGACTGGAGTGTACGAATACGCAGTTGTTGTAACCTGTATAGAAAAATAAAAATTTAGTTAGTTAAAAATATACAATATAAGCAGAACCTTTTTGGATTTATTCCACCACCAGTGAAATATATATTTAAAAAAAAAAGACAATCTGAGAAAAATTGAAAACTTTGAAATTATTTCTTAAACAATTCGGCGGGAATTATGATGTAACATGTTACCTGGGCTGTGTATAACCTGCTCACACAATCGATAGTGACGTTATATATACCAGCCTCGTATTGGTGAAATATGACTCCGGCGCTCAAGAGGAAGTCTGCATAGGTTTTGAATTCTGGTGTAGACTCGTCACCCCAAGTCCAGGTACAGTTGAAATAATCACCGCTGGTGTGTTGCAACTCAAACTTCATTTGTTCGGTGGAATTCTCAACACCGTGCACCACCTGGTAAAGACAAGAAGGTTTGTAAACAAATTTGAAAATTCCCTTTCCCGATCTGTCTAATTTAATCTACAGTTATGGAAGCAATGTGCATATTTATTTTTGAATAACGTGCACACAATGTGTTTTTTACAGTTTACATCAAAGGTATTACGGATCCAGTGAGGCTTGAACCGAGGGTTGAAGCACTTAAAAAAATCTCGTACATATTTAAAAAAAAATCAAAAAATCAAAAAATCAACATGAAATCAAAGATCACAAAAGAAGTGATAAGAAAAAATTTCGTACAAGATTCTTTATGATGAGTGCTTTACCCCTCGACTTGAACCCACGAGATAATTTGTAAAAAGTAAATTGTGTGCACGCATAAATTCAACAAGTTTACAACAATCCAATTTCAAGAAAATATATCTACCTTGAAACCTTCCATAATTTGAAGAGGGCGTTGTGCTGCCTGTTCCATTTCAACAGTGACGTTTGAGATCAAGTTGGTAGCCGTTACTTTGATCATATAGGGTGGGGTCACTTGCCACGCTGGATAGGAAAAGGTGTAGGATACGTCACTGACACTTACAATGTCACGACCATCCCCAACATCGTAGTGATATACCACGTTGTCACCCTTTACAATGGCTGTGTTGATGGTAAGTTCCTCGTCTTGTTCCAACCAGTCAGTATGGGTGGTACCTAAATTTTTATTATGAAAATTAATGAAAATATATTACAAAAGCTTATTCATTTTCTTTTTCTTAAAAGTATATTTATTTAGTTTAAAAACGTTTCGACAACTGTCGTGTTGTGAACTTTTCACTTTTTACTGATGTTGACAACTTTTTACTTTTTACTGATGTTGATGATGACAACAGTTGTCAACTTTTCACTTTTCACTGATGTTGAAGATGGCAACAGGACAATTGTCACACGTTGTTAAACTAAATAAATATACTTTTAAGAAAAAGAAAATAAAGCTTTTGTAATATATTTTCATTATTAAATTGATTGCCCAAAGTGACATATTTTTATCATGAAAATTGTTTTTAATTGTTTTGTTTTATACTCACACAAAAAATCTGTTTGCTTTTTATTAAGATTTCATTATCAAAGCTTATTCGGTAACATTATGGGGGTGGGGGCTACTGAGAACTATTCATTTGTTATTGTTATTGTAATTACCTTCCTCAGCCTGTACCAGAGTAAATTCCAATCCTTCCACTGCGTTTTCGATAGATACTTCCATGCTTACGCTTAGCTCACTGACCGGGTTCTTGACTGTGACCGTGGCCGTGAACGTTCCACGCTCCGGGTAAGTATAACTTCCGCGTCCGTACAACGCATAGCCAACAGTGTCCATGTTATAAGCAACCGGAGACTTAATGACTTGGTTTGTTTGAGGGTCGGTATAACCGTAATCGATCCAGATATCAACTGCCGTTCCAACCAACAGTTCGAAAGAAATGTTGGTGGCTTGTTCAAATTCGTTACTGTACTCATCAGCAGTGAAAGACAACCCTTCCACAATATCCATTATCTCTACTGGCATTGTGAAAGTGTGATTGCTAACCTGGTTCCAGATATGTACTTCAATAGTGTAGTTGCCAAACGGGGAATATGTGTAGTCGATAGTGCGTAGATCGAACGTCCCATTGGTCCAAAGTATATCTCCGTTACCAAAGTCCCACCGGTACGTTACATTAGTTCCAACATGATCATCCAGGGTATAAGTATAAGACGCGTTGGTGGCGATGGGCGGTAATACAGGTACCGGGGGCGGTACAATGGCGTCTTCTACCACGCCAATTCCTGTCAGCACGTTGGTAAGATCCAAGGGCGTCAGAACTTTGATGGAACAGTATACATCTTGATGAACGTTGAAAGTATTCTCACTTTCAAAAACGAAAAAGTTGGAGAGAGTCACGTTATTGGAAAATGGATATTCAACGCCCTCTACATCACGGCACACGTATTCAATGGACGCCAGACCCGCCCCATTACCGATGATGTCAACATATTGGGGCGTGCTAGTAATGACGACAGGAATACGATCGTTAGTGTCGTAGAAATCAAAACTGTTGATTACTCCACGGATTATTGTATTCAGAGTGATTGTGGAGTTACTAATGGGATTTAAGCAGTATACGGTCACGGTGAACTCTCCTGTTTGATCATACGTAGTATCTGTGGCGATGCTTGTCCCATTCACGATTTCATCATACGTTCCATTGAAGTCTTCTTTTCCCCAATGAACATGGTACCTGTTAACGAAAATTCAGAAATATTTATTTATATTTTTTAAAGACGGAAAAAAAATTAAATTCTTAACAAACGGTTTCGTAAACGGCCCTTTTGCGTTATAAAGTTGACAAATATCTGTAATTTGCGCAATTCTATACAATTTACGCTTTTACAAGAAAAAGCCATTCCGTGCTATTTTAAGAGCAGAGCGTTAACGAAAAAACAACGAAGAATGTTTTAACATAAGTTGTTAACGAAAATTCATAGATTTTTTCTATTTCTTAAAAAGCATAAGGAAAAACAATAAACGAGAATTAAATTCTTAACAAACTGTTACTTTACGGCGATTTGTTTTATAAAGTTGACAAATGTCTGCATTTTGCGCAATTTCTACAATTTACGCTTTACAAGAAAATGCCACCCTGCCACCCTGTCACCCTGGCACCCTGCGGAACGTTTCGCGTAAATAAAAACGGAAAGTTTTTCACGTAAACTTTCGCGTACGATCGTTTTTATTATACAAATTTTGCGGGACAAATTTTCGCGAAAATGGAAAAAAAATATTCAAACTTCCTTAATTCTTTTGGGATTGAAAAACTTTCGCGCTTTGAGAAATCCTTATTTTCGTTTGCCAAGATGAGACAAAAAATACCGCGAAAAAATAACACGATCAAAAAATAATTAAACACGTACGATAGGAAATCAGTCCCAGCAGTGACTTGTGCGGCTAAATCAACCTTCGCACCCACAAACTGATCGACAGTTAAAGTGCCACTCAAACCATCAATTATTTGCGTTACTTTTACGGTGAAAGTCTTAGATACTGGATCCTGATTGGCTGCGGTCGATTCAAATCCAATTACAGGAGCAGCACCAGTGGCTTTGCCTACAAGAATGAATGGGTTTCAATATCAATGAAATGCTTTACCCCCACGTTATCTTAGTGTGTATCTTAGGTCAAAAATATCTCCAATCTGATTGGTTAAAAACAAAAAATTAATGGGTTTCAATACCACCTTTTCGACGCAAAATTCTACCATTTTGTTTTATGTGTTAATTAGCGTTGATAGCTAGGTGGTGCCTAATCTCATTAGTCGAAAGGTCTGGATTTTGGTGCAAAATTTTTTGACATAATTTATAGTGTTGAAACGGTTTATACCAATGGAATGCTTTAACCCGCTTTAACAGGAAAGTACTAGTTTGATAAAATCCTTATAAACCTTTGGGAGCGTGGGGGTCAAGAATGACCCCTCTTCGGAGGAAGACAAGAGCGTCTCGCTCATCTGTTGTTGTTGTTTTTTAATTTATGTACAGTTTTACAGTAGTCGTGGATTTAACTTTTGCGGGCTAAATCCCATCTAATAAACAGTTAATTAGGAAAATTGAACATCATGTAGAGCAGTTACAGTTTTTTCTTTCAAAAAGATGCTCGCCCTCATTTGTATTGTAGTTTCGGATTCCATAACTTTCAGAATAAAAAGTATTAAAGAACTTACCAGAAAACGTGTGGGCGTATAAAGTGGGCGCAAAGGCGTACGCCCTAACCATGTGCATTCGCGGAATAGTCTTAGCTTCTGAGTATTCGAATGGAAATATCAGGCCTTGCTGAACACCATAAACCTCCGGGTATTCATACTCGGGCCGTGATTCGTCAAATGTGATGTCGGTGGAATAGGATCCAACATCGAGAAGATCAGGGCCGGTTATTGCCCAACCGAGTACGTAGCCTGGATACACAAAAAATGGATCTACATCCCACACATTGGCTCCTACGAGAAACGAATGCGAAAAGTGTCATTTTTACTATATTAAAGTTTTAATATTATTCTTTCACTCAAAATCATTGCATACTAAATGAAAAAGTTTAAATTTCAGAAGGCGGTTTCATTGCTATGCGAGGTATAGTTGAGTGAACAGAACTGAAGTTCTTACAACGTTCTTACAACGTTATTTCTGATTGGTACTTACTAAAATCAATCAATACACCTTTTCGACTCAAAATTCTACCATTATGTCATGTCAATATCACACTAAACTCGAATCAGTTTCCTCTTTAGCTATGCAAGATTAACTTTCATTATTCATCGGAGAAATGAGCTGCCATTACATTACACTGCTGTAACATTATGAAACATTTCACTATGTGTTTAGCGTTGATAGTTTTCCCAAGGTGGTACATAAACTCATTAGTCAAAAGGTCTGGATCGGTTTTGGTGTAAAATGTTTCACATTTTTTCTAATGTTGAAACGGTGTATTGTTTAGCAGCGAAAGGTGTATCTTTATTACACACATTCTCGGATATAAGGTTTCACGAATGGGCTAATGGATGGCAAATAGTTTTCATTTTGTGCCAGTTATATATATAGTGTAAAAGATTTTTACTTATAATTTTATCTGTAAGACTGTGTAGCTGTGAATCACATAGAGAATTGAAATTAGCCTGGGAGCCACACATTACCTGTTTGGACTGTGCATACTTCTTTTGAATAAACGATCTCGTAATCAGCTTCAGGTTTCGCCAGGCTATCCAACGATGGACATGCGTAGTTGGAAGAAGTCGTGAATCTCTCAGCGTCGGAACAAAATACAGGTGCACTGGACGGCGCAACAAAAGTCGCAAAGTCATCAATGTCGCCACAACTGGTGTCTGTGTGGGCAATGCATTTCTTTAATGCATTGCAGTATCTCAATGTTGGGCTGGTACACGTGGGTTTCAGAATCTACAAAACAACAACAAAGATGGTTATTACCAAAAAATGTTTTTGTTTCAATTATAGCTACAATCAGGGAGAAACCTTTGCGGAAAGAAGCTTCGCGTTTTTCGCGTTTTTCGCCATTTTTGCGAAAGTTAATTCCTTTCAGCAAAACACGAAAGTTTTTTCTGCGAAAACCAAGATTTCTTTAAAATGCTTTCTTTAAAGTTTTTTAATCCAAAAAATATTTTTTGGCTGAGCATAGTTAGGAGATATTGATAAACTTTTTTTCCTTTTCGCGAAAGTTTTTTCCGCGAAATTTGTCCTAAAAACCACCATATGCGAAAGTTAATGGCAAAAATTTCGCGTTTTTTTCGGCACGCGAAAGTTTCTGCCCTTAAAGTACTATCAAGGAGAAAGCAAGTATAGAGGCTATAACTACAATCAGGGACATTAATTTATGGCAAAAGTGACAAAATACGCGTAATTTGGTTGCTTAAATCTAAGTTTGACGGTCACTCGTCAATTAAGTCGATCGAGAAACAGAAAAACTCAAATGTTTTCAAGTAGCTCAAGGCTCCTGATAAATCTCTGAGATAAATCTTCATAACTCGCTAAACCCAATAAAATCAACTTTGAATTACTTGTGGTTTTTTAATTTTTGTCAAAATATTGGAAAACTACCATAATTTATGACTTGTTAAAACCTAAAAATGACTGAATAAAGAAATTTGTCTCGATTTTACAAACACATTCAGCTTAATGTTCGCTCGGCCTAAAATACTTGTAGTTTGGGCCAACGAGCATAGGCTAGACAAACCATGTTTAGAAAAAGTGACGAAGAGTTCCTTTCAAACGAAATTTTCATCCAACTTGTGCAAACCAAGGGAAGCACTCGAAAGATTTTGTATGAGATTTTTGGATTTTTGGATTTTTTGGCGATTTTGAATTTCTTGTTGATTTTTTGATTCTTTCTTTGAAACTTTCTGGGTTTTTTCACTAGATTTTTTTGAATTTTTTTTCATGATTTTTGAATTTTTCATTTTTTCAAACTGTGTACTAGATTTTTTTTTCTACTGCTTTACTTTACCCCTCGTTGTAAACAAAACAATTTTGTCTTAATTTTTGTTATTATATATTATTGTATTCTAATTTTGTTGTCGAAATCGAAAATTCGACAACACAACCATGTCGAATACGCCTATGCTCGTTCGACCCAAAATACTTGTAGTTAAGGCCTCTGCAACAAATCCAGTCTAGTTATTCCGAACTGTATTATCTTCCTCGTTTTAGAACGCATATAGAAAACCTGAAGACACATACCATCCATGTCATACAGCCTTTAGCGCCACTTAGCCAGGTCACGTACGCTTCAAACCCGCGGACGGACGAGTACGCGGCGAACTCGTGATTTAGATTGATGAATGCTGAAGTCCTTCCAGTGTCTCTTGTAAAGGAACTAAGGTACAAGTTGTGACGATCTGCTTTCATGCTGCCACCGATATGAAAATACATGGGATCTACAAAATTAAAGATTTACATTAAATTTACTTATTTGACTTAGGTTTGGTCTTTATTTTAAGTATGTCATGTGAGCGCATAGTTTAAGTATGTCATGTGAGCGCATAGTTTTGTGAAGCGTGCCATACTTAAACTAGCAAATAGTAACCCGGCTAGAAAACTGCCCTCTATCTACCAGGCTAAGTAATTATTACAGCTCTGTCAAGACTATCTCGTGAAACAACTATGACTCCCTGCGGGGGAAACAAAAAATGGAGAGTGTTGGCCGGGTTGGGGAGGATTTTTTTTAATTTCACATATTGTTTAAAGTTGACTGTGTTGCTGTTACCAGGCGGTTTGGTACAGCCTAGCTTTATAAGACTGCGCTAATAATTTGCGCCAAATGCTCTAAATACGCTGCTAAAACGACATAATTCTAGACTAGAAGCTAATCACACTCTCCTCTCATCAGAGCGCGCAACATGACGAATCTTACCTGCGACGTATGTCAAAGCGACCTCTTCTGTTGCGTCATCCTTGATGGTTATTGTTGACGTATCGGTACCCGATGTGATGTAAAAAAGACATTCAAATTCTGTGTTCTCCAAAACGCCTGCAGGACATTGTATTTCTAGGTCAGTCTTAGCGTACACTTCTACCAATTTAGGAGCAGTACGCGCCGCCCAAAATGCTGAAAGGGAAAAGAAAGAAAATGTAATCATTTTTCTATATACCCTTTTTTTCTATATATACACCTTTACCGAAATACAACTTATATGTAATACAAATTTTGTCCGGTGAAAATTTTGTCCGACAGTTTGTGCGTTTCAATTTCAGATCAGTCGTTCTTTTATAGAAAAGTCTCTTTAAATGTGTTTGTATCGAAGCAAATTTTATTGAATATCTCGATCTTCCAGTTCATTTTATAAGGTTTTGACAGGTGATCTTGAATGATTGAGACAAGAACACTCTCATAAGAAAAAAATTTACAGTTCAGCTCTAAAGACACGTTGAGCTGGGCAAGTATTGGTTTTCATAGAAAAGTCTCTTTTAATGTGTTTGTATCGAGGCAAATTTAATCAAATACCTCTATCTTCCGGTTCATTTTATGCGGTTTTGACAAGTGATCTTTTATATAATTGAGACAAGAAAAGAACTTACAGTTCAGCTCTAAAGACACGTTGAGCTGGCCAAGTATTGGCAATTTCACTGACTTCATACCATCGTTCACTTGTGTTTCCGAGAAATCCAACGTACGTCCATCGTAGTGCAAACCAATAGACTCGTACTGGACAATCGCATTCGGACCGAACTGGCCATCCTCAAACAACGCCAAACGGGCTGGAAACGAGTCGAATGTGAGCACAATCGAAGTTCCAATTGAAGATACCTTTTAGTGAGGTGAAAATAGTGAATATATTATTCACGTCTCGATTGACCCCAAATAGGCAATTTTGTCAAAAATCCACTTTGTAGGAGAGTGTTTTCTATGGAAACGCAAGACGTAATGAACGTAATTTCAATAGAAAACACACTCCTACGTAGATAGGTGCTTTAATGATTTTTCCAGCTAGGGAATAGGACGAACACTCCAAATATTGTGGACAAATTAAGAGTTCAAACCACCGTAATATCATTGGATCGGTAGCTCAGTGGTAGAGCTATCGCGCAGTAAGCGAAGAAAGAAAAAAAAGAATAACCAAAGGAAAAATCAATGAAAATTTGAAGAAAAAAATATTCGAAGACTAAAAATCAAAAAAAAAATCATAAGTAAATGACAAAAAAAAAATCTCGATGTGAACTTCATCAAAATCCTTTTTTCGACTCTGGTGTAATTTAGACTTACTTTAACACAATCTTCATGTACTGTACATCCCGAAGTGCCTAAGGTGCTCCCGCAAAAACAATCCCATTCATTCCCTGCTCCCGATAATGCAGAATAGGTGAAAGACCGCATCGCACAGTAAGCCTGGCAAGCAGCGGTGTTATAATCATATGCGCGGTTAGCTAATAACATCCCAGCGTAGTGATCGTGAGTTCGGGTTTTATTACCGTTGCTGGAATCCACAGTAAATGTGTTAAATTTATCGGATTGAACACGCAATTGATGACCAGAAACCACTTAAAAATTAAAAGTTCATGCATTTTAGATTTAAAGTAAAATTGTTTAAGAGGCTAAATGCAATGTTATGATAACTAGAAGACACACAACTATTATTTAGTTTATCCGGACCGTTGCAGGCTTTTTTGCCCTATTCCCTGACGGTCACTTGTTAAGATCTTCCTCCACGGCAAATCAAATACCTACGCATGCGCAGCGTAAATTACAAAGAACGGAGCAAAAGAAAGTTTACTTTGTTGTTTTTTTGCCTCACTTGCGCATGTGCACCATTTTCAACTTTTGGACTATGCGATAGACAATAATAAGACGAAAAAAACTCGAAAAGGTAAATCAGGTAGACGTTATACTATTCAAATTAAATTCAAATTAAAAGGTGTATCGGCAGCTGACAGCTGTTTGGAGATGTCGCGGGCAATGCATTGTTTCGACGTTTCAGGTTTCTATCGTTACCATTCATAAAGTACGTACGCAGGTAGGGGGGTCATGCTAATGAGCACGTACGCAGTTAGACTGTCTATTGCTAAATATTTTGTAACTTAATTTTGGAAAATGTTCGAGAATCTTCAGGTTTTATATTTTATATACATAAAAGTCGCGAAAAATTGAAAATTTGATACCCAAGAAATTTGATACTAGACAGAAAAGAAGCCAAAAAAAATCAGTGGAAGAGAGGGGGGGTAATTTTTCAAAAAGTACGTACGCAAGGGAGGGGGGGGGTAGTCCAAAGCGTACAGCTACGTACAAGGGGGGAGGGGGTGTCGATTATTGGTACATTTACTGCGTACGTACTTTATGGATGGCCCCTAACCGTTTGTAGCCATTACAGTGTGATACCGCGTTTTCCTACATCACAACTGGTCAGAGCGCATGCGTACATCACAACTGGTCAGAGCGCATGCGTACTTGGCACTTTCGAAAAAATGTATTAAAAAGTTATGACGGAGACAACTTCATGAATTTTTTTGCGTTGTGTAGTGACTAAAGAGAGTATGAGTAACTTATGATTATGAAAAACACTCACCACCATTCACCCAATGGACATACTGCGTGATAAACACCTAAGATAAAGAAACGAAAAATTATTAAAAGACGCAATTACAGGCCAATATAATTTTTTTATTAACCCTTAGGCACCGAGTGACAACTATTGGCGTTCTGAAAAAGCCAAAATACCGTTATCTGTTTCGGCGCCCGTAACTTTTGATCACTTCGTTTTTTGCTACCATTTACATCACATAAAAAATAAAACATTCTTGCTTGTGATATCAAACAGTATTAGCTTTACTCTTTTCTAAAATGGAAGATGACCTTTCAAAGTCTGACAGATTGTTGACAATTTTGTTTAATTTAATTTTTCACAAAAATAATTTTGTAGTCAGCCAAATGCCTCTTTAGCATTAGTTTTTTAATGACGTCACAACGGGGGAAAATTGTCCCAAAGAATATTGGAATATTTGGACACAACGTCTGACAAACCGAGACAACTTTCATCAAATGCCTCGTTCTTTCAGACACGTTTAAAAGGATTTTGACCGATCGTCTCAAACCAAAATATGAACGACCTCACTTTCTCAACAAAAGGGCTCTTTTCCGCACCTTCTCTCAACAGAAGCGTGACTAAATGCGCCATTTTGGTTTTGTTGCTGATGTTGTGTACATAAACCTGGAGTACTGTACAGTCTCAGCCAATCAAATTGCCAACTCAAGAAACTTATGATGAAAATTTAGATGAAAAAGTATAGCTTGTTACGAATCTTTTCTGAGAAATACTGTATTACTTTGTAGCAAAGTGGTGGAGAAAATTCTTTTTGCATAAAAATAAATAAAATAAAATAAATTATCAGCCCAAAAAAGGAAACTTACGCATATGTAATAGAGATACATTTCCAAGTAGGAAATATGTCGTAGCTTCGGAAATTATCCTCGCAAAATATTCTGTAGTTTCGGTAAAAAAAATCTCTTCTTTTTCTTTAAAATTTCTTCTTTTTTTTCGAACCGTAAAATTTTAAAAAGAAGTACAAAAAAGAAAGAAAATTTTCATCACATATCTGTAAAGATAAAAAAAAAAATGGTTTTGACTTGCTTAAAGTGTCCTGTCATTTAATGACATTGCCTCGTCAAGCGCAGGAAAAGAGTTTGACTTTGGGTAAGCCACAATCGTGAATCAGCAATTGATGCAATAAAGAATTATACCGAGTGTCAAAATATTAAAAAAGAGATTTCATCATAAAATATTGATTCGTTGTAATTGAACGTGTGTCATTTCTTTTGTTCCCATGGGACCGGGTGAACAATGGTCTGTATACTCTGAAATATATTCTCAATATAAAATCAACGTATTCACACCGGCATGAATATTTTAATATTTTGATGGCGTTACTGACAACATAATATTATGCTGAATTACTATGATATATTATATAGTATAAGCAATATTATATTCATTTTATTTTTTTTCAGAAAATTTATTCCTAAAAATCTAAAAAAAAAAGAAAACCGTTTGCAGGTCATTACGTAATGACTAGGGCGGCAACTGTTGCTATTGTTTTCTAAAAACATTTTGATTATTTGAATGATAAAACAAGGGGTTCGTTAGTCTACCCGATTGTCGTTTCGGGCTTTTTTGTCTTACTCAAGGTCTATCGGCATTGGTTAAGATCCGCCCGCGTAGCCCAGAAGTTGAGAACTATTGCACATGCGCACTTGAGTCATATTAATAATCAAAACAAACGGTCGATATTGTATTGTTTTCTTTCTGCGACGTTCTTTGTAATTCATGCTGCACATGCGCAGGCTTTCTGTTGTGGAGCAAGGTCCTGAAAAGGCTTTGTTGTGGAACCTATTATCCTGACTACTCTTATATAAACCAATGTCGATAGACCAAGAGTAGGGCGATAAATCCCGAAACTGTTTATCGGGTAGACTAGAGGGGTTGTCTGCCTGAAGTACTAAAACAGGGGTGTATGAAACAGGGGTGTATTTGTGTGAATAAGAGTAGTTGGTTATTATTAGCCAATGAAAATTAAGAAACACCCTTCTTTTTTCCTAGCAAAATCTTAACAAAGTATTAAACTTTGTTTTCAAATCAAATGTTAATAAAATAATTTAAATTATTTTGAATGATACTAAGTACTTAATTACTTAAACTTTCTCAGCAAAAGAAGTAGGGATTGTTACACCATTCCATAAATTTTGCATGTTTCTCAGCCATAGATTTTAATTCATTCCACCATTGATTATAGTTGGGGGGGTTAATACAAATATGCATTATTTATTACCTTTCTTTTCGCTACCATGTTCGTTTTGTCTCCCTCCTGGTCGTAAATTTTACCGATAACATTTTAACAAGCAATATTCATTTCATTAGTTTTGCTTGAATTTCTCCAGGTATCAAATTTTTTTCTTTAAGTAACTGAGATGTAAAACGCTATTGAACATAGCATAAATCGAGTTGAATAATTAAAAACCATCTCTCTAATATCAGATGATTTTTGACTATCGTGCACCGTAAAAATATTTAAAAAAAGGAGGCTTTAGGTGCGAGGCTGATAGGCAAAACTCGCCAATTTCAATTTTTTAGGGGGAAATTATATTTAAGAATTATAGTGGGTCAAACGCTATTTTCATTTGGTAAGGGGGTTTACAAAAGCAATAAATTCGGTAAATTTATTTTATATTTTCGTTAAATTATTTTTTCTATTAATTCTATTGCAAAATTAAATCTTGTATTGTACAATAATAGAAAAATCGCAAAATATAAATTCGCAAATATACATAAAGAAGTACAACATGTTTGTAAAATTTTAATAAGTTGTAACAAAAACTTGAAAATAAATGATACGTTATATAAAATATGTAGAAAATATATGTATGAATCCATTATCAAACTTGAGAGGAAACCCCGCCAAACTCTATTCCAGGGCACTGCGGAAACGATGTTCGTTTTCGAAAAAGATATTCGGAAATATACAGACGCATTACGGACACTTTCTAAATGTCTTCGTAAGTAATGCGTCTGTTTATCTCCGAACATCCTCGAAATTGTCCGTAATAATTATTTTCTTATTTCTTATTTACGAACACCGTTTCCGCAGTGGCTCCCTTCGCTATCTTCGTCACAGAGATATAAAAAATCAAAGGGAGCCCTGGGTTTAAGGTTGCATGGGAAAACCCAACTTTTACTGTAATAGAAAGTTTCCAAATCTCCAAAAAGATTGGAAGTGTCGTATCCTTTGAGTGCACAACAATCGTTTTGTCCCTACATGTCCAAACTTTCTACGTCGCGCGTTATAAGAAAAAAAGCTCCATTTATTTTCATTCTGTAATTTTGCACATAAATATTGACGCAATAAAACAATTATAAAAGTTAGGACAATTAAAACATTTCAAAGACAGTAAAAAAGTCTAAATTTATTGGTAAAGCATTAATAAACACTTTCAACACTAGTATAATTGCCTTTAAATTATTACACTTAACCCGACCTTTTAAACTGGCTCCTTGGAAAACCAGTCATACGGTAATAATACGTAATGAGATTTTAAATAAAAATATTAACGACAGCACATTTCTCACGGAAACTGGATTGGATTTAGTATAACATTCATAATGGTAGACTTTTGCGTCAAACAGGTGTATTACACCTGAAATTTTGAATTTTTTGCTGTCCCATAAACAATCCCACGATTTTGACCTGTGCAATGCAATGCGCATGTGCCAAAGTTCAAAATGGCAGACATTCGATTGTTTTGTTATTGAATAATTCTGACGTCAGTCGGCCTTGTATACCGTAAATGATCGATTAAGCCCCCACTCCCGAATAACCCCCCCCCCCTCCCGAATAACCCCC
>JAYRBV010010894.1:0-14066 GCA_036023255.1 Mitrocomella polydiademata
TAAAAAAAAAGTTATTTGAAAAATGCGGGAGGGGGGGCCGATTCGGCCCCCCCCCCCTAGGCCGAATAGGGTTAAACATAAAAATTGGAAAAGTGCCCAAGTCGCGGCTTTTCCAATCTTTCCAGATCATGACAAAAAAAATGTTCCACAGGTTTTTTAACGAAAAAAGTTGTTTCGACATATTGCTTTTAAAGGTCCGCGATGTGCGCATGTGCCTAGGCATACCATACATGGTTAGAAAGCGCTGAAACCAGGCTATACAATCAGGGATTTTTTCAAGCATTTTTTACCACCGTTATCAATCACTCACTTATTTCTACTTCAAAGGAATTTGTAAGAAAGTAACTTGGTATATATTTCTAAATTAAGTTATCATTAAATTAAATGCTCGTTGAATGATTGACTAGTATTGCTTTGGTAACAAAACGTAATATATCATTATAATGTGCATGTGTGTTTTTCAAGCGACCTAGAGAAGGTTCAATGTTAAAAGTTTTCTGTTAGGGTTAGGGGGGAGCTTTGAGTCATACTTATCTAACGCGCTTGGGACGGAAGTAGTTTATCCCAATTTTTTCCGAAAAGATGAATCCACCGAACGCCTGAATTCAATAGGCGAGTGTTGCAATACAGTTTTGAAAGTGTAGCTTGCGTGGTTGATCTTTTAAAAAAAGAAAAGATCAACAACTTATTTGTTTCAAACATGTTTCAAACACGTTTCACTATTTATCCCTTTAGTAAACAAGAAGGAAAACATCTATTATATACCAGAACACCTGAGGAACGTTTCACTAGTTATCCCTTTAGTAAACAAAAAGGAAAACATATCTATTATATACTAGAACTCCTGAGGAACGTTTCACTATTTATCCCTTTAGTAAACATAAAGGAAAACATCTATTATATACCAGAACACCTGAGGAACGTTTCACTAGTTATCCCTTTAGTAAACAAAAAGGAAAACATATCTATTATATACTAGAACTCCTGAGGAACGTTTCACTATTTATCCCTTTAGTAAACATAAAGGAAAACATCTATTATATACCAGAACACCTGAGGAACGTTTCACTAGTTATCCCTTTAGTAAACATAAAGGAAAACATCTATTATATACCAGAACACCTGAGGAACGTTTCACTAGTTATCCTTTTAGTAAACAAGAACAATAAAAAGATGATAGGTTTACTACAATTTTGAGAAACACTTTCAGACATGAAGAACATTTTTTTATATCGCACGCCATCGCACGTGCAAAAAAAAACATTGCACGCCAAATTTTTCTTTGAACTAGAGGACGTTTGATGACCACACGTGTGCCATTTTACTCACGACCAGGCCTGCGCATATGGCTGTGTGAAGTGTAAAATATGTGCCGTAAAGCGCTTTTTGGACATAAGAGGGGAGGGGGTCCAAACTTTGGAAATAGAAAGAATGAACCCTAATATTAATATGATCATGAAATAAAGACATATTGTATTTTTTTTTATAGCTGGAAGGGTAGTTTTTGAGCTTTTTGCTGATATTTGCCCAAAGACATGTGAAAATTTTCGAGCACTGTGTACAGGTAGGTTTCGTTTGATTAGAAGTAAGAATTTTTGAAAAAAGATAAGTGAAAGCTGAGGAGGAATGTACGAGTAGTTTTCATCTTGATTTTCATTTTTATATTTTTTAATATAGTGTTTATTGTATGAAGAAGGAATTTTTGAAATTTGTGTGAAAAATAATAATAAATAAAATCTTTTTCAAGCTGCTTCTGCTACATACAGTTATGTTTTTTCCCCTACTGACATTGACTTTTTTTTCAGGAGAAAAAGGTGATGGGAAGACAACCTTGAAACCCTTACATTTCAAAAACACTGTATTTCATCGCATCGTTGCTGGCTTTATTATTCAAGGTGGCGACTTTAGTGCAGGTAAAACAGATTTGGTACTAATTCTTCAGAGGCTTACATGGAGTGTGTGTGTCAAAGTATCTAATAAAAGTATATACTGTACCTAATAAAAAATTTGCATTTATTGCAGGCAATGGAACTGGCGGAGAGTCGATTTATGGAGGGACATTCAAAGGTATAAAAGAATATTTTTCTTCGTCAAGTTCTTAAAAATTTATTTTTAATGCTACGTAACAATTTGTTAAAGAAAATAATTTAAAATTGTCTGAAAATTTGGCTAAATATTTTAAAGCACTTCAAATATTTTGCCTTTTTAACTTTAACAGATGAGGCATTTGAGCTTATGCACAACCAACCATTCCTCTTATCGATGGCAAACAGAGGTGAAAACACTAATGGATCTCAGTTCTTTATGTAAGTTTATGGAATGTTTTGTTTATTCAAAACAATTTTCAACTTCCCTTTGTCCCATGTTCAATCCAACTCGCCTAGTCATGCTTATTTGAAAAGAATGAATTCATAAATTTAGCTAAATTCTGTTTTTAAGGAAATGTTTGGGAGAATTTTTTTCTGTTTTTATCTTGAAAAACATCAGGTGCTGCCGTATCAATAGAATTGTTTGAAAATTTCTGCCAACAATCTTTTTAGTATTTTGCCTGAAAGGAAACTTTCAGAATTAAACTTTATATATTGTTGACAAGGTGTGAAGATGAATTTGAATGAATTCTTTTTCTCTTCTGTAATTTTGTTTGTTGTTGTACCATATTATTTAAATTTCTTAAGGTTCAAAACAGCTTTAAAACGCATGTCATGTGTTAAGCTATAGTTGACTGACGACATCAGAGTGCCTCCCTCGTCTCTTCTTATTTATTTTCTCATCTATAGAACTTTAGCACCAGCTTCCCATCTGGACAAGTAAGTCTTACCATTTTCATATTTCTTAATTTCACAACTACTTATTGAGTTGGTAAGTATTATACTGTCCCTACTACTACCTACGGTAAATTATTTTATATTAAGATGTTTTGTCATAGCCTCTGTTACATCTTTTCAAGTGTATTTAAATTTCACTTTTTATTAATACTAATCACTAGAAAAATAGAAAAGGTTTTACAGTGAATTAATACTTTCCTATATGATTTTTCATACCATTGCAAAATCCCTCAACTTTACTCTTGGCCAATACAAACTTTTGTGTTCATGCAAGAATGCTGCAAACGATAGACTAACTATATGACTAAGTAACTCTAGCCACAGGCTATATTAACCCATTTAACCCAGCAAATTGGATAGAAGTGTTTTAATAAAATTGTGGCCCAATCAGCAAATTTATGAGGATTTTTCTTTCTGTTTACAGCATTCATGTTGTCTTTGGTCGTGTAATATCTGGTCAAGACATTGTGCAAGACATTGAGAATCAGAAGGTCAACGATGACCATAAACCGTACGCAGATGTTCGTTTGGCTCACTGCGGTGAACTGGTTAAGAAATCCAGATTACCTTCAAAGAAAGAGAGCAAGAAGAAATGTAAGAAAACACTTATGAAGTATTTGAGGAGGTCATTACTAGTTCATAAAATAGCATTTACCACTGAAAACATAAGATTCTGACTGGTTACCAAACATGGCATGTTATTAAACTCAACTCCTGAATTTTTTATTATCATTAAAATGGGGTTTTCTTTCAGTATTAAACGTTTATTATCTTACTATTATATCTTAGGTTAGATTTTGAAATTGCGCCAATCTTTGCAAAATTCTGAGACATTCTTACAAATGTAGTATTGTGATTTGGGCATTTAGATGAAAGGGTCTTAAAAAAATTCCATGGGAGACTTTGAAAAGAAAAACCATTGATTGGTTGAGGGGATATTTGGGAGGAAGGTGCCTAAAAAGTGGGAAAAGAGAACAGAATATCAACGGCTCAACGTACAGAAAACAACGAAACAACAATTTACTTTTTCTCACAAAATCTTTATCACTCCATATTTACAAAAGGGGATTTTAAACGTGAGCATTGTAATCATATTGTATTTGGTTGCATTGGGTATTTTGGTTTCTTATTGTTCAGCTCGGAAAGATGCGTCAAGTTCATCATCATCATCTTCATCGAGTTCATCAGATTCTGAGGACAATGAACGAGATGAAAGAAAGAAGAAGAAGAAGAAGAAGAAGAAGAAAGAGAAAAAGCAGAAGGAAGAAAAAGTTGAGAAGAAAAATAGGAGGTACATGTTACATGTTTTTGATTGTAAAAAGGATACAAATGTCAGTTAATTCCTAGTCTGCGCAACATCCCACTTTGCTTCGCTTTTTAAGCGAATTGCCGCTGGCGATCTTATTGTAAATTAGTAGTAAACCGTAAAATAATTTTTTTTTGATCCACGAAATTAGATGCACGCGAAATGTACACTTTACTTAAGTTTATTTGTGCTACAAAAGTATAATATAATAATCCCTGGGCCTTATGGGATATTATTATTGTTGTTATTATTATTATTGCATAATTAAATTTACGGGTATCAACTTTCTTTAGCGACGAAGGACAACCCCAACAACCAGAAGAAGCCGACGAAAATGATATGAATCTCATTCCAAAAGTGCCCTCCCAGTCCTTTTTGATGCGACGTAGTCGAACCCCCTCGCCTGTTCGTGAACGAAGAGAATCAACCGGTGGCGGCGGGTAAGTTATATTTCCAATAGAAATTTCCAATAGACCTCACCTGAGCTTTATTTCTGATTACGTGAATTTGTAAGTCTCACACCTCGTTCTCGCAGCATCCATGCGCTGTTTTATCAACTAATATTCGGATAAACTTTTATATCAGTATGTAAAATTGAAATTACTTGGAAACGAGTTCAAATTATAGCGCTCCCATATTAAAAATTCTCCTTAAATTTAAAAAAGCAATCTAGCTCTCATCAACACTTTTGGTAGAGGTTTCGTCTTGTGTTTGAAAATAACAATATCGTGGGATTATTTTCATTATCTTATACATCTAAATACAACAATCGACAGCATACTTGATTGTTCTTGGGTGAGGTTTTGATGAAGAACTTTACTTTTTGAATTTTGATTTTTTTCCTAATAGAAGAAGAGGAGGTAAGCGAGATCAAACGTTGCGAGCAAGAGTCAACATGGTAAGCTATTTGCAAGTTTATTTTCTAGTTGAAGTTTTTTTTGCCAAAGAGTACTCTTACAATTTATGACTCGGACACTTGAAATGTAACTCTAGTCTTGTATGCATACGCCTACCGTAAGAGCTACCATTTAAAAAAAAATCACGTGACTATCATATACCTTTTAAGGGAAGAAATTTTGGCGGAAAGAAAAATTAAATTCCCGCCAAAATTAGTTTTTTTCGCCATCCGCCATATTCTTTTTTTTTGTCATCCGCCAAATTATTTGAGTGTTTAATGCGCAAAATGTTGAATATAACAGAAATTCAGTTTTTCACGTGACTTTTACTAACAATAACTAATTAATATACAAAAAAAGTAACATTAAGAACTCTTGCATATTATTTCAATTTTGTTTTATTTTATTTTATATTATTTCAAATTTTGACCATCCGCCAAATTAAATTCCCGCCAAATTTAATATATTTCGTCATCCGCCAAATTAAATTCCCGCCAAATCCGTCAAATTAAATTCCCTTAAGGTATTTTACGGACTAGGTATTGAGATATAAATACACCCCCTCCCCCTCCCTCTCGTTCTATCTACCATGTATGTATAAAAAATGTTAAAATGATTCCACTTGCGGTATTTTGGTCCTTTTCTCGAACATAAATACAAAGGTCTTCCGGGCTCTTTTTATTCTACTCTTTTTCTGAATTTAGATTTCCAAGTCTGGTAAGAAGATGCGGGGTCGTGGAGTAATGGTATGTGTTTTTTATTTCGTTAAAATATGTTCTACCTAAAATTAGATGAAATTCTTTTTTATTTAAAAATAATTTGGCAAGTGGAGTGTTTAATTACTGGTAAGCCAGTCAGAATAAAACGCCACTCGTTTGTATTGTTAAATATTGTCATAAAAATTTTGCCGATCTTACGATTTTGAGCTCAAATCGCAAATTTTGAAACAATTTTGGTATCCGAAAGTAAAGAATATTTTACACCACTAAATTAAATCCGAGCGATAATTTTACTATTAACAGATGGGTGTTGCTATTTGGATTCTCTATTATTGCGAGGAAGAATATTTTCTGTTGAGTCAGTTGAGATTTTTCTCAGTATTTCTTCTTCCGATGATTGTTTTTCAGAGATATCGCACTCCTTCGCCTGAATCCTCGGAAAACTCCGGTAAGGAGGATGACCATAATCGAGACAGGGAACCGGTGGAAAAAAGCACGCACTCAACATTTGACCGCAGTCGCCTTGGTCCCGCATCCGGTAGAAATGACCGTAGTGAGCGTCGTCGATCTAGATCGCGCGATAGGAGACGTCGGTCGCCTAGACGTTCCAGACGTTCGAGATCCAAGGAACGAAAAGATTCGTCACCTAAAAAGCGTGATCCTTCGCCATCCACTAAATGTCCTGATTCACCTCGTACAGAGCGCGCGGACGAACCGGAAGAAAAGAAGGAAGGTAATAAATCACCAGTCAAGAATGATCTGACCACATCAGTCGTTTCACAAGAAGACCCAAAGTCAGAAGAAAGAAAGAAATCCAAGTCGAATGAAGGAGAGCCATCCAAATCGATAGAAGATAAGAAGCCCTCTAGATCAAAGTCGCCAACCGAAAGAAAAAAGCAATCGTCGCGGTCTCGCTCGCGTGATATAAGAGGCTCAAGATCGCGTGAAAGGAAGAGGCGAAGTAGATCACGAGACAAACGCCGGTCTCGATCGCGAGATAGAAGGTCGAAATCACGCGATAGAAAACGGTCCCGATCCAGATCTCGCGAAAGAAGACGGAGATCACGATCAAGATCGCGCGACCGAAAAAGGAGCTCACAATCGCGTGACAGACGCCGCCGATCAAGGAGCCGTTCCAGACGTCGCTCGTCGAGGCCCTCCTCGCGTGATCGGGCGGGAAAGTTTGAACGCCACCGATCAAAGAGTAGTTCCGACGAGTCCCTGGATAGAAAAGTCAAAGGCACTTCGTCAGCAACAACCACAACATCGACAAAACCATCCGATAGCAAACCTTCTTATAAAGAAAGAATCAATATGCTGCTTGAAAAGAAGAATGCAGAAGCAAAATTGAACAAAGAACTTCACGCCAAACAAAAGGACGAAGAAACGAAGAAACCCGTCAATGAGACATTTTCACCACCTAGTCTGATAGCTTATCCTACGCTGGATCAAACTGAGCGCTCGTCACGAAAATCTGAAGAGAAGAGAGGTGTTCTTGACAGACCGGAACTTTACGGCGATGACGTGCTAACGACGAGGGTAGAAGACGACCTTCCGATCGATTTGCCGATCGCCAGTAAGAGCGAAACTTCAGTTCCGCAGGAAGAGGGAGTTAATTTGTACGCAGAGTTGGATAAACCGTTTCTTAATGGTCGAAGTGACGAGAAGGAGACTAAACAAACGACCAAAGAGTCCGCCGCGGACACCACTGCCGTCGAAAACGTGAAGAAAGCGGCCGAAGAAATCGAAACGAAAGCAGCCGAGGAACGAATCAAGTTGCTGCAAATGGAGATCGAGGATCATAAGCGGGCGAAAGAAAGTGTGGCCGCCGGCGAGGAAGTTGGTGACATCAAAGAAGGAGAGAGTAAGAAGAAGAAGAAGCGAAGGAGAGCAAGTTCTGAAGAGCACAGTGGCGAGGTAGATACTAAGAAGGAGAAGAGTGGTAAAAAAAAGAAAACGAAGAAGAGGAAGCGCCTCTCAAGTGGTCTGGTAACTACCACGGATGATGACCGTATTGCCGACCACAATTCCAGCGAGGAATCGCAGTCGGATGTCAACAGCGCGACCGAAGCGGACCGCGATCGGCGAAGTGCACGAAGTAAACGAAAGAAGCGAAGCTCCAAAAGAGATGTCGAACCGAAACGGGAGAGTGCTCGTAAAAAGAAGTCGTCCACGCGTAAAAAGAAGGCTGGGAGTAGTACGGGAGAGGATGAGAGCGAAAACGACGCGAGTCCGCTGCCTCCGAAAAGTCGAAACAAGAAACGACATGAGAGCCTTAGCGAGGAAGAACTTTCTGATGATAGAAGTACCTCGAAGAAGAAAAAAGGGAAAAGTTTGAGCAGCAAAAAAGACAAACGACGTAGCAAAACGTAGAATGATCTGTGCTGTGATCACAAGAAAAAATACGATTTTATATTTTGAACCAATTTTTAATCCTTTTTTTTTATCTCTGTACGGTAGGAACCTTTTATTTTTTTGACGATAGATAATGTTTTAGCGGAATAAAGAGAAGATTTCATTTTTATTCTTTATTATTTTCTTAGAATTTTCTAAACCCTTGAAAAATACTTATATGATAGAGGAGGAGCACGTTCAAACATTTCTTTAAGCCGAGATTGATCTATATGAACAGTGCGTCCAGAAAACATCTGTCTGTCCTATAATAGAGGATGTTTTAATAGCATTATCTTTTACGTCAAAACTTCAGAGGTGATTTGAAGTAGTGAAAAGTTGACATTCTTTATTGTTAAATCACTTTTATGACACTGTTTGATTATTTAATTTAAAAGGTGTTTCGGGCAAGGTTAATTGTAAGTTTTGTGAGTTCTCATTACTTTATTGGGAGAAATTATTGAGTACTCTCTGAGATATCTCTTCGTAGTCCTCTCCACCTAAGAGTGCAAGCCTCAATGTTTTCTTATGTTCCTGTGATATGTTGCATCTGCAAAAATTAGTTTTTATCGCCATCCGCCAAATTAAATTCCCGCCAAATCCGCCAAATTTTCTTTCCGCCAAAATTTCTTCCCTTAAGGTAATCCGCGGAAGGAATAAAAGTATTTTGCTGTTTGGCTCAATAAAGTACTTTGAATTATACACACTTAGAATATATCACTATATATTTGGATCTGTATGAAAGATGAAATATTGTCAATTTTGTGGAAAAGATTTCAAAAGATTCAATTTTTGTGACGAATGTGGAAGTAAGCTTATAGACAAGGTAATTTTTCACTGATTGTCTCCTTATTAGTGTTGTATTAGACTAGTTAAAGTCTTTCTTTTTAGCATAATCAAAGTTGAAAACTTCTTTATAACGCGCGTACGTTATTTAACAACAAAGATGGAGAGTGATAGCCGGGTCGGGATTTAGTAAAAAAAAATAATTTTCCCGTGCCGTACTATTTACAGGTCAGTTTAGTAACAGTGTTATGTACACATATATACGGCTTAACAACAGACTAGCAAGCTAGTCTAGTGTTGTATTAGACAATTGCTATATTTAAGGAAACGGTCAATGGCAAATTTATAACTATACAAATTAAGAGTTTTTTAATAGTTATGATAAAGCACACTTTTAATTGCACTCCTAGAGTTTCGTTTGAAAATTTAAAAATTTAAAAAGTTGTTAGTATTGAAGAGGTTAGGTGTTTCGACCGAAACAGCTAGTGCGTCCGACGGGCAAGAATAGCCAACCTAAATGGATGGATACCTTACATGACGTTAAACTACTCCAATATTATATTATACATTATATTATGTATAGTCGCTGATTATTACTATCTTTATATTTAAAAAATACAGGCTTTATTGAATGTAAGACCTTCTTGGAAGACAGTACAATTTTGCATACATCTATCTTAACAGTTTAGATGGCTAAAGATGTTCCTTTTCCTAGTCTGATACGCATTCTTTGAAAATTCCGTACCAAACTGGTACACGCAAAATTTCTGATTTCCGACAGCCGCAAAACAATTTATTTTTTTTTAATTTTTTAAAGATACATGAAGAAGAGCTTCTTGATGGTTACGACTTCGATGTTGTTGGGGAGAAAATAGCAGAACATACATGTGTTATTTGCCATCTACTTATCAGAAAAGCTGTGGAACTGACCTGTGGGCATGCTTTCTGTAAAGGCTGTTTAAATCGGAATGAACAAGGCCGGTAAGAAAGTTTTTGAGTTATAAAGAAAACAGAGATACCGTTATTCTTATTATACAGGGTGTCCAGGAATTCTTATTATACAGTGTGTCCAGGAATTCTTGATTATACAGTGTGTCCAGGAATTCTTATTATACAGTGTGTCCAGGAATTCTTATTATACAGTGTCCAGGAATTCTTATTATACAGTGTGTCCAGGAATTCTTATTATACAGGGTGTCCAGGAATTCTTATTATACAGTGTCCAGGAATTTTTATTATACAGTGTGTCCAGGAATTCTTATTATACAATGTGTCCAGGAATTCTTATTATACAGTATCCAGGAATTCTTATTATACAATGTGTCCAGGAATTCTTATTATACAGTGTGTCCAGGAATTCTTATTATATAGTGTGTCCAGGAATTCTTGATTATACAGTGTCCAGGAATTCTTATTATACAGGGTGTCCAGGAATTCTTATTATACAGTGTTTCCAGGAATTCTTATTATACAGTATGTCCAGGAATTCTTGATTATACAGTGTGTCCAGGAATTCTTATTATACAGGGTGTCCAGGAATTCTTGATTATTCAAAACCAATCCACCCTGGGAGTTTATTCACGAAATTCCTCAGGGTGTGAAGAAAATATCTTTCTGTCCTCAAACACATCTTTTTACAAATTGTCCAAAATTGTTAATAAACTCGATTATAATTATTGATAAGATTTCACTATAGGCCTTTTCCGTTAAAAAATTGAGGATGAGGTTGTTTTTTTCAGCGAGAATGTTAGAACGAAATTGTTTAACAGGAGTTTGATATGAGTTTATCTTTTAGAAATCGCAAAATTTGCCCAACATGCAGGACCATGTATAGAGATGTAAGTAATTGAATCTACTCTCTGGTGCTTAATACAAAGGGGGGACATTCATTTTTCTTTCCGACCCCCTGAAGCTTACTTTCTGACCCCCCCCCCTCCCATGCTTATTAATTTCAGACAATTGAAGTGCTTATTATCCCAGTTCACTTGTTTGTATGGATAAAAAAGGATTTTTTCCCTGTATTTTCTGCAATGCAAGTAAGTAACTTATGCCTCCATTCACTATTATTCGCTATTTTTGTTTCATCTCTTTAGTGACGTGACGTCATTGTTGCGAATTACTATTTTCTTTTCTGAGTATTCTTCTTAAGTCAGCGACTGAAAGTTGAAAGTTATTGGATTAGGCGTTTTCTTATTCTTCTTTTCGTACATTCCGGACGCTCCGAAACTATTGCTCTCGGGAAACTTTACCCGTTTTCGGAGCTTACCTTTAGTTCCGTATAAGAAAGGCTGTTATAAGAAACCATGTAGAAAGTGCTCCAATTTTAATGAAATTTGGCATGTTGACTAAACCGATCATGCTGAATAAGATTCTGCTAAGAAAATTTAATTTGACATGTGACGTCATCATTTGGGCCCAAATTGGTCCAAAAATGAAAAGTGCTTCAATGTTGATGAAATTTGGCATGTTGACTAAACCAATCATGCTGAATAAGATTCTGCTAAGATAATTTATAATTTGACATGTGACGTCATCATATTTGGTCCAAAAGTGAAAAGTGCTTCAATCTTGATGAAATTTGGCATGTTGACTAAACCAATCATGCTGAATAAGATTCTGCTAAGAGAATTTATAATTTGACATGTGACATCATCATTTGGTCCAAAAGTGAAAAATTCTAGTCTTGATGAAGATTGGCATGTTGACTAAACATGATTGACCAATTATCATGCTGAATAAGAAACTTTTTTATAAGAAACTTTTTTATAACTAAGAAATAATTCTTTATTCCACATTCGGCACAAAACCTTTCTATTTGCTAAGAACTGTTTATAAAGATTAATGAAGCACAAAAACTATTCAAAATTCTCTGAATGAAATATGTTATTAAACTAGACTTTACTACCCATTCTATTGTATTTCCATTGTTTCTGTTCTATTTTTTCTGATTCACTCTGTTAGTACAAGAGCTAAACTACTGTTTACACGATTAAGTAGGGCTCCATAGGTTATAGAAAACGGCGTTTATACATCACTCAACTTTTAAACTGTTGTTTTGTTGTTATAAGCAATACTTAAATGTTTGTGAAAATTGTATTTTCTTTCAAACCCATCCCTTTCATATAATAAAAACGCCGGCTAACAAGCTAGTCTACATATAAAAATCTAAAATCTTGACGTAAACTCGTCATTGCAACTTGCTGTTTTACCTTTTTAATGCAAAGAAAAATTCAGAAAAATTGCATGAGTTCTACGCTACACCTTCTTTTTATAAAAAATGTTTTGTCTGTACTAAAAATGATTCCTTATTCACTAATCTTTTGCGTAGTCTTACGCTTCTCTTTCTTTTATCGCTGACTTCTCTGAATTTTTGAGATTTGGCTCGGCTGCGTGAGACTGTTTCTCTTTTCTTTTTCTCTTCTTTTTTTGTTAAGGTCTCGGGTATTCCGAAATTCGTACTTTATCCATAAAACCTTTGATATTATTAACATGGGTTGAGAATATAAGGAGAATATAAGGATTCCAAGTGAATATGATCAATATGAATATGATCGAAAATGTTTGTTTTTTTCGTATAGTTAGGTCACTCGTTAAAAAAACACTTTTTTCTTTCCCACTTTCTCTATGATGATAATCCTTTTAAAAAGTTACGCTATTGTTATAAAAGAATGTTTTTCAAAGAAAAGAAAAAACTTTTAAGTTTGAAAATGGTGTTAACTCGATAATAAACACACACAAAACTGTACTATACTTCAAGCGAGAAGAAAATCGTATTCGCAACTCCTACGTCACACATTTAGTCACGTGACTTTCTAAAACCTTCATTTTAGAGCTAACCAGGCTTTTAAATAAACTTTAGTAAACGACATTGTTTTTCTTTTTTGAAAAGGTAACTTATGTCAAAAAAAATGTTCTAGAAGACGTTAATTCTCCTTTAAGGTAACATTGATTTTCAGTTAAGAGTCTCTTTTTTGATTTCACCGAAACAAGTTTTAGTTACTTTTTTTAGGTTCACGATATACTTGATAGAATTATCACCAGTTCAGTCAAAGTTCGATGTAAACAACATCAATAAGGTTGCGAGTGGGTTGAAACCGTATCCAATTATGAGGTATGCTATTGGCTGACTGGAACCTTGGCCTTTTTTTTCTCATATCCTTAAAGATATTTGGAAAGAGAAATCAATTCGATCACGACTTTATACTTTATAGTTTCCGGGTTTAGTGTGCTTTAAAAAAGTATACCCAAACTTTGAACTACGGTATCGAACATAACAAAGTATTCGATGAAAAGCTTAACCCTATCCCCTCCCTCTGAGAGCCCCCGCTACCCGATTTGTTTTCATAACATTTTTTTTATATGCCCTATGGAACTGAAACTTTCTGAGTATTATCAAAATTCTATTTGACATCTTTTTTGCAAAGTTTCAGGGTCCTAGTATCACGATTTCGAAATTATAGGCGATAGCTCGAACCCACCTACAAATTTGCATAGAAATCCCTGTAAGAAAGTCAAAAACTAAATTATGTATAACTTTTGATCTAATAAAACTATTACCTTCAAAATTTTACTGTATACTTATATTAATAATATCTATCTTCAACAAGATAATTAAAATAATGACGTCAATATCGTGTGATGTCATTTTATGACGTCATAACTTATTTTTAATTTTTTGTCAAATTTGGCGTGCCATTGCTATTCGAAAAATATAGAATATCTTTACAACTCTTTGGAATGCATCTGTAAAAATGTCGTTTTTTCCCAAAAAAATAGCGATTTTTCAGCTTTTTTGATGACGTCGGCAAAAAAATGGTAGCCTTTTTGAATTTTTTTTCTACCGTTTTGTTTCTTCCATTGAGAGGAACATCTGTACCAATCTTTAGCAATGTAGAGTATATATTCCAGAATACATTCACCAGTTTTGAGGAGCCCCCAAAAGGCCCAGTTCTAATAGGGTTTATACCTCTTCTTAGTCCTGAGCTGAGAAAGAATTAGACGTTTGATTAACTAGGGGACAAAAATGAAAAGGTGATTTTTTTTTGCTTGAAGGGGAATTGAGGGGAAAAACAACAACTTTAGCTTAAAATGATCGCTTTGTTGTTCTGAACACAAATATCTATATATAAATTTCCAAAAATGC
>JAYRBV010010905.1:0-14061 GCA_036023255.1 Mitrocomella polydiademata
AATAATAATAATAATAATAATAATAATAATAATAATAATAATAATAATAATAATAATAATAATAATAATAGTAATAATAATAATAGTGTTTTGTTTTTTTAAGCTTCAATTCTGCAAAGGGCGAAAGTTTTTTTCTGTAAAAATAAGGATTTCTCAGAAAGGTATACTTATTATAAAAAGTGTTTTATCAAAAATTTCTATACGCAGAACTTTCCCTTTAAAAAGTATTGCATCATATCCTCACCCAATACCCTCCCCATAATGCTTCGATGTAACGCAATGCTTTGAGTAACCTCTTCATCTCTTAATTTACTATAGCAAGCTGTGTAAAAAAGAAAACCGAGATTTAAATTTAGAATAAAATTGCATACGTTTTAAATTCAAAAAAAATTATTTTATTTATTTATAGAGTTTACCGATAAGTCAATAAACTGTCCGATTTTTGCTTTTGTGTGTAAAAGAGGATTAGATAAGACCCCGAAATTTGTGGAAGAAAATTGCGAAAAAACTTGCTATGTAGAACGTGGTAAGTGTCATAACTTCACCTTTTTTTTCTCTTAATACGTCATCGTCTATCTCTCATTAACACCTTATAATTAATAAGCTATGCACTTGACTTTTTGCAGACAACCTCTCAAACTTGGTTAACTCATCAGAACTTTGATGACGTTATATGTGATAAAATTTTACTTAATAACTAAAACTTAAATCATTTTAAGTTTCTTCTTCAGCTACGCAGCCCACGACTGCCCCAACTTCCCTTCCAACAGAATCTCCCCTACCTTCACCACCAGTCCAAGGTAAGTAAGCAAGCGCACGTATTGATTTCAAAATTAGATTATAATAAAAAAACACAGCATAAATTTAAGGAAATGAGGAGAAACAAGAGTAATTAAGGTATTTCAAATTCCGTCTATAAATTACCAGTGAAATATGTTAATTGAGTAAAGGGGCCAGCATCCTTCTTTGAAACGCTACCCCTGTAATTATATGACATTACATATACTACAGTTCATATTACATACATATATTACAGTTGGAGGAAGTATCCTGTGTATGAAGGCCGTAATCCGAACGTCATTCCTAAAAGTGATACTTTGAAGAATAGCATCTGGAATACCCAGGCATATTTAAAAAGTGAAAAGTTTAATTTAAGTTCTTTAAAAAATTGTCAGCCTCTTTCTCTATTGTTCAGCGGAATTTTTACCCAAACAAGTTAATTTATATAATTCATGTATTTTTCATATATTTACGTTTGGGAAACTTTGTCAGCTTAATAAATCAAACTCGGGCTTATTACCAAAATAGGGAACTTTACGTACCATGACATAAAATGCTCAAATTATTTGGCGTGTCATTATTTGTTATTCACCCTAATTCTTTTCTAGCAGTTCAAATTCCTGCCGACTCAGTTAATGCCACTATATCAGGTCAAGTTGTCACAAGAGCAGCGGTCAAAGGTTCCGTTGGTTGTCAATGTTACAGTAACTATGGCAATCTATACTGGAACGTACGCTGCGAAAGGGTCTACTGGTGCTTGTCCCTTCTAGTGAGACGAATTTCAGCAACAAACAGCACGACTTCAACCACCATTGCTCAAACTTTTAAACATTTCATAAGCTCTCCAAAAACGTATACGAGCTCTGATTTGCCGAATAACGAGTTCGTAACCCTTCAACAGACTATAAATGGAAAATGCGATCAATTTATGGTAAGCCCTCTCGGTTTTATTTTGTCCTTTAATCTTTTAGATTATGATTGTTTATACACACAGTGCAACCCAACCTCGTTCCCAGGGCTCCTTATTCATGCCGGGCTTTTTGGGATTGATTATGCCGGGGGGGCGATTCGAGAAGTACTTATGCTATGACCATGAAATTTTGCATACAAATACCCTACCATATAATGAACATTTTCACATAAATTTTTTTTTCTGACGTCAGCCATTTTTTGATGACGTCACCTTTTTTATTTCCAAGGTAGTGATTTTTTGGTAAATTCTTACAAAAATATTTATTTACTTTGAATATTTCCAGAAGCACTCATGCAAACTGCATGAAATTTGGCATGCTTGTAGCCTATCATGTAGTAAACAGTTAATAGTTATATTTTTTATTTTGCTTACATGCTCTAATTTTTGATGACGTCATCATTTCTTTGTAAACATGATAAAAAATTTTAATTTTTTTTTTTTGCCCCAAAACTCAAAAGTCTGGAATGCTATGACCATGAAACTTTATTGGGTAGTATTTTGTTCCTTTTAAAACATTTATGCATCAAGAATATATTGCTGATGTCAGCATTTTTTGATTTTTATTCGTATTTTGCCCAAATTTCTTAGGTCAATTATTTGATAAATATGAAGAATTCACATGAGATACCATAGTGTAATAACTTTATTTGGTGCAATTAGTTCATAATAAGGCTCATAGTAATCAAAACTATCTTAAAAATGATTTGCTAACAGTTACCAAAAAATAAATAAAAAAAAAAATAGATTTTTTCGTTTTAGGGCACTTTTTTAGGGCGTGGTTTTGGACCAAAATACTCAAAATTTCGAAAAAAATCATTTTTAGCAGAATTACAGCTAATTTAGTAAAAACATGGTCGAATCGATTATATTTATATTTGTATAGATTAAGAGATTTATTTTAGCCAATCACGATGCAGAACCGGCCAGAGTTGTCCAAGGCCATCTCCCGCGTCGTCAAAAAAAAAAAAAAATGTTTAAACACGATCGCTTTTATAAAAATGTGTGGTAAAAGGTTATACTAATGAATAATTGACTTACAAAGGTTGTCATAAAGTCAATGTCGCGAAAACTATTATAGCCAATGATTATTGTTATAAATTCACAAGAGGATTGTATTATTTCAAGTGGTTGATTTCAGATTTCAAGTGTCATTATTAGTCCAAAGGGAGAATCTTTCTCTACAAGGCAAACATACTGCGCTTTAATAAAGCTTGTTAATCTCTAGCCAGGCAAGCCCTCCTCTCGCTTATGCTTCTTTTCTTCGAGCGCGAAGCGCGAAGCGCGAGCGTCGGGTAGTGCCCTGTTGATGTTAGTTAAGATATGTGGCTAAGATGAGCTGATTGGCTGAAATTTTGATTAAATTGTAAGAGTTTTATAGCTCATGCGCACCGTAGAGAATTTGCGTAATAAGTATTCAAACAAAGAAATCTTTCCGTGATAAAATAGACAGTATTCCCATTTGCAAGTGAGTTGTCACCTTTCTATTGTAATGATTTACAAGTTACATTTAAACATTTATTAGATTTTATTTAATTCGCTAGAAGTGGAACTAAACATAAAACTAACTAAAACTATCCTGGTGTGTTGAGTTATAAGTACTAGTTGTCGCATGATACTGAGTACAATATGAGATATTTTTTCGAGTTCTCATATTTTTGTTCCATTATTTCCCGAACCTTTAGGCAATGGATAAACAGAACGCGTATATTTTCCGTGTTTGCAATGAAGTTATATAAAATCTATTTCTGATCTTCAGCTTGACTGGGTCATCAACACTGATGTACAAGAGGTTGTCCAGTTTATATCTTTTGACCTTAAATCGAAGAAGTGTAGCCAGGTGTAATCAAGAAGAAATATATTATAGGGTTATATCTGTATTACTTTTTTTCATCATTTGTTGGTTTCTGAAAAGTCAAAGAAAAGTAAATTCTCTCCAAGCTGATAATTCATTTGCTCACGTTCCCTTGGTTTTACTTTTAGTAAAATTTAAAACATTTGTACGTCCACTGCTATATTATTTTATGATATACCTTCGAAAAAAATAATGATAACATTAACAATAAAGTTAGCCCTCTTGATTGTTTTCAAATTGTTTTCACCTCAGGTGAAAGTTAAAAAAGAGACACATAATAAGTATACCAGCTACCGCACTACCCATAATGTATTTCATCTTAAATCAAAAAGAAGACTGTCGATAAGCACATAAATGTTCTGGAACCATTAAACTATCACAAATGGAAGTAGAAAATTAATGATTTATATCCGCGTTATTCTATTTGATTTCGCTTTTCTGTTTCGACATTCTGAAAGATTCCCTATCAATAAAAACCGTCAGATTCTCAAACAAATCAAGTCCTGAGTCACTACAGCGTGCCAAAAATTGAAAAAATAATTTATCGTGCCATTATTGAAATATGTCTCTTTTTTTTGTACATACATCAGCATGTTTTCCTTGTTATAATTAACACTCTTGCAAAGTTTCAAATTGTAACAGTAATTATTTTAAGTAAGTTATCACAAAACAATTTTGTAATATTTGTACCAAAATTCCTTACGATTTTCACCTAGTGTCCTCACTTTGAGCATAATTATCCAAATAATTGAATTTTTTTTTGAAATTTTCGAAGAATGTGTAAAACATATTTTTAATAATTGTTGCAAAACTTCATTTAGAAACCGTCCAAACTTATAGAACACCATGAAAATCCATAAAATTACCTTATAGACGCCCTAAACCCCTGGCTGGATTTTAGCCGAAGGAACCGCTAATATTGAGATCGAAAAAAAAATATTGTACCTTAGTATATAGAGAACAACTTAAAATAGGTTAAAATTCTGAGGAAAATGGGGTAAACAAATATGTTGGTAGCTCCTTGACTATTATATGATTTAGATTGACCAAGGTTCTATATTGACCGCCGTTTTGTTTTATTACTTGGCTGTAAATATTGTCTCAATATTATGTTAATGATTTCCATTTGATTTGTTTAAATAATGTTAACAATAAATATGATGTGACCGCTGGAAGTGATAAGAGATATACGCAATATTTTGAATAATTCCTCAATTTTTCCATTCATTTCCATTTCATACGTTCCTTAAGGTATAAACCCCCAAGAACGCTCATATAAAAACGTTTTCAATTTTGATGTAGAATGATAACAAAAGTAATGAACATGTGAAATCGACAAGTTTCAGACACTTTCAGCCACAAAGCGATCGAACTGCAAATAGCACCAGGAGGGAAGTACACAAGCTTTTGAGATTGCGTTTGAGATTGCGCCTTTTGCCTTTAGTAGCTCTTTAGTAAAATAGAGAAAAGGTGACTAGGGTACTGTATGGGACCTATACTTATAGGTTCGAAGTAAATTATTTGTCGAAAGGCTGTACGGAGGCTTCTTATCAGTTTTTGTTGACGTCCAAATTTAAATCGCGATTTTCTCAAGTTGCTCTTATCGGCTGTTTGCTTTCTCCTGGCCAAAATGCAGCAAGATTGGAAAGTGCTAGAGTCTTGAAATTTTAGCTACTTTTTTTCCTTATGATGAGGTACAAAATGAGCAAAGCACATTTCTGATATAGATTTTCATCCGTGACTAATGACTAGTGAATAATAATTAGATGACCCAAAAAGTGATAGAGCAACTTTAGCGTACCGCAATTTGCGTATTAAAGGACTTTTTTGACTTCGCTCATTTTGCACAGACTCGGCGTGCATTCACAGATTCAGCGTGCATTTAGAAAAGTTCCAGCGTGGTTTTGGACCAAAATACTCAAAGTTTCAATAGTTGAACATAATTTTTGGCAGAATTACAGCTAATTTAGTAAAAACGTGGTCGAATCGGAAAAAAACTGGAAAAAAAAAACTGGAAAGATATTTTATTTGCATAGATTAAGAGATTTCTTTTAGCCAATCACGACGCAGAACCGGCCAGAGTTGTCCAGGGCCATCTCCCGCGTCGTCAAAAAAAAAAAAGCGGAAAAAAAAAGCCCTGGGAACGAGGTTGGTTGCTGATTATAATTATCTCTCTTGCTATATTAAAAAAAAAAAATTTTATCATGTGTGACATCTTATGATATCTTTCATATAAAAAGCACTCACATCTACATGGTCACATGTCACATGTTCGCATGTTGAATATCACATCAGTGAAATGTGACGTCATTATGACGAAGTAAATTTTGGTGTAGTTCTTGCAAAAACCTGACATTTTCAGGAATTTTCTACAACTAAATTTAGTGAAAAGTTAGGGCTGGTCCATGATAAAAAGAAATAGATTGCACATGTTTTGTATGTTTTTCAGTTTCATGGTCAAATACACGAATAAAAACCTTTTAAAACCAAAACTGGATTGAAATCTTTCAGATAAAATAGAATAGAATAACTTTAATCAAAGGCTAATTAAAAATGGTATTGATTCTTCTAAAAACTATTATTTTTACTAATTATCGCACACTGTGAAACTTTGTATATCTACAGCCTTTTTAGTATAGAAATTCCAAAAGTTTAATTATAATTAAAACCAGATGGTTTTTGTATGTAAACATTTGCCTATTGAAACAAATCATGAATTTCAAATTCCGAATTTCAAAAAAAGGGAAATATTTATTGTCAATAATCTTTTATCTACTTTTTATAGAAGATATAACGTTTCTATATTTATTTTTGCTCTCCCAAAGATAGGGTAATGTAAACAAAACCACCTGCCGTCGGATATCTCTATTTTTTATTTATTCATGTTTCTCGTCAAAACTCCATACTTAGGAAAAAAGTTCTAATAAAACTATCGGATGGCTGACGTACATGTGGCAGTAACAAATCATTTTGGAAAATTAACTTATGATAAATAAGAAAAACACCAAATAGCAGAAAATAATTGTGAGAAACAATATATACAAACTATGTATGGTGTTGTATGGCTTTTCTGCTCATTAGGTAAGACAATATTTAATTTTCTTTTTGGAAATATATACGAGCAAACTACAACTGCAATACATGTTCTACGACGTCTTACATATCCCTAGTGAACCCTGTAACCGTTCAAAGGGGTTGTGTTTTGAATAGACCTTTCCCAAAATATATATAAATATACATAAGATTCCTATACTATTATAAATCTCGAATTCATGAAATAATTACACGTGCTCTTAACATCCTAAAGGTGTTTGAACCTTTATTACGCATTGATGAAATTTTTTACTCCCACGATACTCAATTACATGACTAATCATGGGAATCTACGTATAAACGGTATTTCGCAAAGGTCTATTACTACGATTCATTGTGTCAAGTTGTAGTGTGTAACTCATATAGACTACAAATGCCCGGTGACACGTGAAGCTATTGCAATCGTTAACCCCCCCATTCATATTAAACCTTATATCTGATTACTGTTTCTACAACTAGGAATACATGTATGTGTTGTATACACAAAGTGTTTTCTACGGAAGCCCATAAGGGACATTAAATAAAATAACATAAAAACGACAAAATTGTCGTTTCTTATGGATTTCATCTAATAGAAGGAAGAAGTTTTGTCGTTTTTCTAGTTTGATGTTTCTACGGGATTCGGTAGTTTTCTAATATGCAATAATGGAAATACAACTTGCTTTACCAATACTTCTATATATCTTCTTTTCGTTTTAGTTTTATGTTCGTCTGCCTTGCAGCAAATATGCGTAGAAAAAACCGGTACCAATTCTCCAAACTGTGTTAAACCCGGAATTTATTGTTGCCAGACCATTCAGTACGCCTTAGCCATGGTTGATGACTCAATAGATGTCGTGTTGTCTGTTACGGGAGCAGGAAGATCTGGGGATCAGTACACCTACACCATTGATGAACCTATCGAAATTAAAAATCATCTCTCGATAATAGCGTCAACCGCGAGCAAAGTAAGTCCCATATTGAATTCCAGTTTGGGGACACCGTTATTTGTAGTGAGCACCGACAAGACACCAACAGTTCCCATAACCTTCAAAATAAAAGGTATTTATTTCAACAACACGGGCATATTCGACTGTCAGAAGACACTTTGTAATGTCCACATTTCCAAGTGTGAGCTGCATTGTGATATTTGTAAACACGTGGTTAAGTTTTCCGACATATCTTCCAGCCAGATTAATGGCTCTTGGACGCCATCATCTTCGTTAACTATAATATCCAGTCATTTCCAATCACCCCAGTATCTAGTTTACAGTACCAATCGCTTGAATATCAACATGAACAATGTGACAATCAATGGAAATCGAATTTATATGAAGAATACTAACATTGAAGCAAAACTCACCTTGAGGTTTCAGAACATCTCGTTCATTGGTGTGTTCTCTACATACATCGTCAGACTGCGTAATCACTATAAACTAGTTGAATTCACAAACATTACCATGACGAATGTAATGATGCAGCAACAAGCTTTCAGATTTCAATTTTTAACAAACACCAAGATACCAGTGGAGGCTTTTATCAGGAACCTAAAATTATTGAATGCAACAAATCTTGGCGAAAACCTGTTCGACATTGAGAGGTGTAGAGTCTTAATCGATAATGTCAATGTAACTAATAGCTCAGTTACAGCTTTCATTAGGATTAATCGAGCTGTTGGTAATATTTCAAGAGTGATGGCCATCTCTAATAACATCAGACTTCTAATTGTTGCACAGTTCAGTGAACTTGACATTGTGAATGTCAACGTTCGACATTGCAAATTTGAAAAAGTCGGACTCAGGGATTACCGATACGGTCGTTACTCACCAAGAACTCGTAAAAGTCTCTTATTTTGTGATTCATCTAAGGTTAATTTTTCCAAGGCGACAATACAATATAATACCGTATTATGGAACTTAGTTTACAACCTCGAGTCCACATTATACATTGAACACTGGAGTGTGACAGAAAATCTTCTTTCCAAGTCAATAATTTTTAACGCAGACAACGGAATTCTTGTTGCAAAAAATATAAAGATTGCAAGAAACTCGATAACAGGAGACATAGTGCATTCTTTTTATGCTATTACCACCAACATCACTTCAATGACATTCGAAAAGAACTTTATTTCTGAGCTCTACAGAAAGGCACATTTTTTAAATTCCGATAATTCCCCAATCTATTTGAACCAAGTCAAAATTTTACAGAATACTGGTATAGACATAATCTATGTTCGGAAATCAAGACTGTACATGGAGTTGAGTAAAATTATGGCCAACGAAATGAAAAGTGAGATTTTCAATGTATTATATGCTGATGTTCGAATAGCCGGTATCCTTATAGCGGAAAATTTCATCTCGAAAAACTCAACAATTAAAGGTTGGACAGACAAAAATCTGGTTGCAGCACTCGAATCTACCTTTCATTTTGTTGACGGTCAAATAATTGGAAACAACTTTACAAAGAATTTCATACACGCCAGTGGGGTGATTCTATTCGAAATCGCCAACTCGTCGGTCATGGATAACACATTCTTAGTGTATGGCTTTGTTGGATATAAATCAACGTACCGGGTGCTGAATGTGACCTTCACCGGAAATAGACTGTTGAGCACCTTCTACCTGGAGCTCTGCAGTATTGTAATTGACGGTATGGAAAGTCTTGGCAACCAGATAACATCTACCACTGGATCTCGATTCCTGCTCCTTGATGCGTTTTCAAGTAAGAATACGACAGGAAGAGCTTTCTTCTATCTGAGCTTAAGAAATGTGCACGTGTTCGACTACAATAAATACAGTGGACTGAGCGAATCATCAGCAATTGTTTTGGGAGCTTATTTTGCGGGTTTGATCATAGAAAATGTCACTATTGAATTATCAAAATTTCAGACATCAGCACTGGAAATCTTCTTGGATGGTCTTGATTATCATTTCAACCGATATAAATTCCAAAACATCAATATTATTTGCAAGACTGGCTCAAACTCCATTTCTCACTCTAATTTCCAAGGCACGAAGTCTTCCTATAAGCTTACCTGTAACTCATGTCCCCTTCAACACTATAGTTTGTTGAGAGGAAGCTCGTTTCTCAATGGTACCGCCACAGGTTTAAGCGATGGAGCTCGTGATCGATTCCCTCTACTAAAAGGCCCACGAACATCCCGAAGAATAGATGCTATTTGTAAAAAGTGTCCCGTAGGAGGAGACTGTATCAACGGAATTGTAACCAGCAAACCTAATTACTACGGGTTTCAGACCTCTGGAAATGAAATAAAGTTCATTCAGTGTCCAATTGAGTACTGCTGCTCAGACGAGGAAAATCAATGCTCATCCTACGATAGCTGCAACCTCCATCGGCATGGACCGTTATGTGGAACTTGCGACAAAGGCTATCGGGAAAGCTTCTTCAGTAACAAATGCGTGAAACGAGGACAATGCAAATACCAATTCCTGTTCTGGATCGTGTACACGGCACTCGCCTTAGGAACAGTGATTATTTTATGTTTCATGGATAACATCAAAACTGTACTACTGATTATACCCAAACTACTGTTTAAACTATTGAGCAGAAAAGAAAATAAAAATGATGGCGGTAGCAGCCAAAAGAGCTGGTACGAGGTGACGAAGGAGACGGTGATATTGGGAACCGTTAATGGAGCATTCGAACCAAACCCTGCTGAAGATTCTAGCCGATATCAAGTAGCATCAGCGAATTTGCCAGGTAAGTAATTTATTGGATTTTTTATATGATTTTATCGGTTTCTTTTCTCACCGGAAAAATTTAATAGTTTTATTTATTTGATTATAATTATATACTTCATTTCAACGTAACTAACTGTCTCCTTAATAATTATGCACTCTTTGTGAAACACCTACAAAGGAGCTTTATTTCTTTATAGCAGTTATTAGCAGTTTCATCAAAAACCTCACAGTGGGGTTAAACATGCTACTTTTCAACTCTTCAACCTTTCAACTATGGATCCATAATTTTCTACTATTACTCGTTTAGTTGTCTTTTGATCATTTTGAAAAAGCGGCTCAAAAACGGAATCTTTTATAGAAACATTTTTTTCTTTATGCTATGTATAATAAAAAATTACTTCAAAGGAAATCATCGATAACTAGACAAAGAGAAGACTCTGGATTTTCTATGAAATTTTTAATTTAAAGTAACTAAACTATGCGGATTTGGTGGTTATTTCGTGTTAAATAAACATTTCAGTACTAGCTAGTTCCCAGCGTAGCAAGGACGCTGAAGAGAGACTGCTTACGCCCGTCGTTAGAACGCGCGTCAAAATTTGGAGAAAAAAAAAATTGCGAAATAAAAAAACAGGTTTACATGAATTTGAAGAATGAAGGCAAAAAAATTTGGGCCAAAAAAGATTTGATAAAAAAAAATTTAACTTTTTTGTTTTTTTAAAAACTTTGAAATTATTTCTCCCACAGCTCGTCTACCATTTTGGAATGCGTATAAAAAATATTATATTATATAGATATACCCTACCAAAGCCGTTTAAATCTATGGCGTCGAGACGGCGTAATTTTCTCAAGTTAAATTGGAAATCAAAAAAAAATTAAAATTAGTTATTATATTAATAAATATTTAAATTTAGCTATGTGCGAAATTAAGTTCATTTAATTTATCATAGGCATTCTCACTCCAGCAACACAAACACCTATCAGTAACAGTGGAGATGATTGCGATAAAGCAAATCGAACACAAGAACCTTCAAATACCACAACCCCTTACACTATGCAAGGAGTCTTCAACGTTCTTTTGTCTTTTTACCAAATGAAAAGTTTGATTGAAGTAGATACTGGAAAAGCAATGGAAACGTCAAAGTTCGAGTACTATATCAAACAAACAACGAATGTGTTCAATTTCGAAGTCTTTTTCAATTTCAACCGCGAAGATTTTTGCCCCCTATACGCCTTAGATGCTGTTTCAAAACTTGTCGTTCGATACGTCCTGTTTAACCTTTTGATGGCTTTCTTGGCTGTGATGTTTTGGTGTCTCGCCTGGTTCTACAACTCTATCAAAAAAACACAGACTGGTCAATCGCTGTCAGAGCTTCTGATGTTAAAGCTGGAGATCTGCTACCTTCGTATCATAACATTTGGTTACAAGAACATCACAAACGTTTCACTGGTATTCATCACGTGTGTTTCAATCAACACTAACTACGTTCTATACATCGATGGAACCATCAAATGCCTGACACAACAGCAGTACTACATTCTAGCTTTCATCGGTGTTTGGGTGCTACCGCTTCCATTCAGCTTGTACTATTCCTACAACTTTTACACGGACAGTCTGATTTCATTTCGTGAAATGCTCCTGTGTCTTACCATACCGCCAGCATCTATTGTGTATGCTGCGGTTGGTAAACGAAGATCGGCCAAGATAAGCCATAACAACAGACAGTTTCAACGGATTCGTGAGATGTACGAAGAACCATATCGTCTATTGAAAGAGTCCAGCAACAAATACGTGTTCTGGGAGCACTGGAGATTACTGCAAAGGCTGATACTATCCATAGTTATGTCGTACCTGAAAGATCCATTATGGAAAATTTATTTCAGCAGCCCTCTGGTGTTAATCTTTCTCGTCATCTATCTGAAGGTGCGACCATTCAAGAAGGAACTGTTCATGCTGCATTGGTTAGAAACTGCCTCGTTGATTGGTATCTGTTACCAGATGCTGTACAACCTGCTGAAAGGCTACAGCTACTTGTACAACGCCCCCTCAAACAGTACAAGCATCAACTTGCTGATTTCGTTTTTCGTGTACACAGAATTTATGTTTACCCCACTAAGCATATTCGTACTGTATCTTTTCTATCACAGCTTTATACAACGAGTGGTAAACAAGAATTTGTTCGTTTCAAGAAAAAAATATAAACTGCCGGGGGGAAGTCAGATCGGTTGAAACGATTCTAACCAGCTCCACCTTGTCGATCTATCTACCTCGTGCAACAACTATAATAAAGCAACCAGTTTGTTCATTTCACAGAAAAGTACTACCGCGAGGAAGTCAATTTGGAATGAATACACCTTTTGGACGCAAAATTCTACCATTATGATTTTACACCAAATTCGAACTCAGTTTCCTCTTTAGCTATGCATGATTAACTTTTATTATTCATCTGAGAAATATGACGCTGTTAATGTTTTTATTTAAAATTTAATTATGTGAAATCATTAGTCAAAAGGTCTGGGATCGCTTTTGGTGTAAAAGTTTTGACATTTTTTCTAGTGTTGAAACGGTGTATTGGAATGAATTGCCAAAAGGTATTCAAATCAGTCGAAATAATTCTACCAGCTCCATGTACATTACGTTGTACCTTTGTGCAACAAAAAACAACGGTTTTTTCATTTCAAGAAAAAAATATATACTACGCTGAGGAAGTCAAATCGGTGTACCATTCAGCATCCGAGGTTTCAACTACGGCTAAATCATGTAAAGTCTCCAAGTTATTTTGCTTGGACCCAGTGACCCAGTGGCTAGCATCACTTTCTAAGGGAGTTTTTGCTTGTAAATAAGGGTCAGGGATAAATCTCTTCTCGGAGTAAGGTCAGGGTTAGTAACTTTTTTATTTATTTTTATTTTTGCTAAAATAACTGAATTTACAGGATTTAGCTGGAGGTGAGGTTTCTCTACGGCGCCATCATGATTACGCGTTGCAATGCAATGTAGGTACAAGTATATGTTTTACTACAGTAATATATATATAATGCACTCTTAGTTAAATTATTTAAAATACCTTGTTATATTTTTAATGTATTCAATTTGACGTAAAGGGCCATCCATAAAGTACGTACGCAGTAAAACTCAAATTTTGAACCCTCGCCCCTCTCTCCCGCTGTACGTACGTACCCGTACGGTTTTATCCGTCCCCTCCCCCTTGCGTACGTACGCACATGCATCACTAAATTGTGTAGATGGACAACTTTTCTAGATATCGAAGAAAAATACTATAAATGTTACATTCTCATCGCTAACGCGTAAACTATTTTTGTTCAATTATAAGTGGTCTTAATCTGGTTGTAAAAGAGGAAGCCATCGATAGCAATTTAAATCGTTACTTTTCGATCCTGAACAGCGATACCGATTAACACGAAGATTTTTAATAAGATTAAAAAAAAACATTCTTTATGCGATAATAGCTCTAACTTGCTTGTCTGCCACATATGCCGGTAAAATTGTTTATGTATTTCTTGAGATATGGCTCGACAAAGTCGCACATATAAAATAAAACATTTATTAGATTTCACTGTAGTGAAAGATATTGCTTTCGTCGTGTATGTATCTATCTATCTATCTATCTATGCGACGCTCTCAATCGGTGCCGTTAAAGTAGTTTGTTACGATTTTCCGCCATTAG
>JAYRBV010010916.1:0-24778 GCA_036023255.1 Mitrocomella polydiademata
AAGTTTTAAATGTTGTTTCTCTTGGTGCCCAAATGAGAAGGAACCGTTAAAAATTCTAAATCCAACAGCTCGGAAAACTTCTCATCGCAATACACTTCGGTAGTTGTAGGCGCGAACTCGTATAATGGGAATGAGGAATTCAGTCTTTGAGATTAAATAAGAAAATTTTGAGAAAAAAACGTTGCCTTGAAATCTAAATAAAATTAAAAGTCAAAGCTATTGGAATTAAGTGAGAAAAATTACCTTGCGCTCAAATGGGAGGGTTGAAGAGGGTTATCACCATTATAGGATACTGTAATCATAAATTAACAAACTCAAACAAAACATTTATTACGAGAATGAAGCAAATGCAATCTTCTTTTCTTAAATAAATTGTTTTATAATTCGAAAATTGTTTGCGTCGTTTCAAATGATAAAAGTTACCTGATCTTGTTGTGTATTTCCATCAATTGGAATAATTTTAGTTTGTGGTAAGGGATTTGGAAATCGTGGTATTGTTCTGATATTCTGATTTAAACAAAGAAACAAAAAATTTAAAAAATAATAATTTAGCAAAAAATAATGTTTTCATTTGCTTACTGACATTCCATATATGTTGACTACGTCATAATCTGAAGAAAATGACCGACCTTAAAAGCTTTTTGCTAATGTCATTTAATTTTTTATGACAACATGATGAAATAGATTTCTTCATAAAAAACATTCAGCTATCATCATCAAATAAAATAAACATAAGTCTGTTTCGATATTTAGTGTATAGCTGCTGTGCACTAAAATAGCATACTTGGAAAAGTTAAGACAAAACAGAATTAATTCATAATTAGTTCATTTCGTTACACTCTGAGTTTGTAGCGCGATAGGGTTTATCTCGAATAATTTTTGAAGTGTTAAGCGTACAGTTTTTGGGTGATTTTGGTGTTTTGGCGCCACTTCACTCGGTATTCTAAAAAAGAGAAAAGGGAATTTTGTATAGGTACGTTTATTGACGTCAATAACAATAGATGTCATTGCATTGAATACTTATTCAACGGTTTCCTTGGTCTTATTCTGGGTTAAAAGAAGCCGCTCCAAAACGCATAGTAAGTGCGACCAAGTGTTCGTTTGTGACGTTGGTAAATTGGCTAACATGGAGTATTATTTTATAGACTATCCAGTAGTGATCTTGAAAAAGTGATTTAGCTGTGGCTTGACTTTTAATGTATCCTGAAATATATAAATACTATCCAGGAGATCTTGAGAAAAGTGATTTAGCTGTAGCTTGACTTATAATGTATCCTAAAAAATATAAATAATATCCAAGAAATCTTGAAATAGTGCTTTATCTGTGGCTTGACCTATAATATATCCTGAAATATTTAAATACTATCCAGGAGATCTTGAAAAAAGTGATTTAGCTGTAGCTTGACTTATAATGTATCCTAAAAAATATAAATAATATCCAAGAGATCTTGAAATAGTGCTTTATCTGTGGCTTGACCTATAATATATCCTGAAATATATAAATACTATCCAGGAGATCTTGAGAAAAGTAATTTAGCTGTAGCTTGACTTATAATGTATCCTAAAAAATATAAATAATATCCAAGAGATCTTGAAATAGTGCTTTATCTGTGGCTTGACCTATAATATATCCTGAAATATATAAATACTATCCAGAAGATCTTGAGAAAAGTAATTTAGCTGTAGCTTGACTTATAATGTATCCTAAAAAATATAAATAATATCCAAGAGATCTTGAAATAGTGCTTTATCTGTGGCTTGACCTATAATATATCCTGAAATATATAAATACTATCCAGGAGATCTTGAAAAAAGTAATTTAGCTGTAGCTTGACCTATAATGTATCCTGAAATATATAAACACAAGCCATGAGATCTTAAAAAAGTGCTTTTAGCTGTGGCTTTTACCTATAATGGGAAATATATAAATACTATTCAGGCGAGATCTTGAAAAAAGTGCTTTAGCTGTGGCTTGACCTATAATGTATCCTGAAATATATAGATCTTACCCAGGAGATCTTGAAAAAGTGTTTTAGCTATGGCTTGACTTATATATCCTGAAATATATAAATACCATCCAGGAGATCTTGAAAAAAGTAATTTAGCTGTAGCTTGACCTATAATGTATCCTGAATTATATAAACACAAGCCATGAGATCTTAAAAAAAGTCCTTTTAGCTGTGGCTTTTACCTATAATCTATCCTGAAATATATAAATACTATCCAGGAGATCTTGAAAAAAGTAATTTAGCTGTGGCTTGACCTATAATGTATCCTGAAATATATAGATATTACCCAGAAGATCTGAAAAAGTGTTTTAGCTGTGGCTTGACTTATATATCCTGAAATATATAAATACTATCCAGGAGATCTTAAAAAAGTAATTTAGCTGTGGCTTGACCTATAATGTATCCTGAAATATATAGATATTACCCAGAAGATCTTAAAAAAGTGTTTTAGCTGTGGCTTGACTTATATATCCTGAAATATATAAATAATATCCAAGAGATCTTGAAACAGTGCTTTAGCTGTGGCTTGACTATAAACACCATCAGCCTTGAGATCTTGAAAAAAATGCTTTAGTTGTGGATTGACGTCAAATATTTTCTGTGCAGAAAGGGAAACACTCTGATTCCAAAAAGTAATACACCGTTTCAACACTGGAAAGAACGTCAAAAGTTTTACACCAAATTCGATCCAGACCTTTTGCTTAATGAGTTTAGGCAATTTTTAAATAAAGACATAAACGGCAGCACATTTCTCCGATGAACAATAAAAGTTAATCTTGCATAGCTAAAGAGGAAACTGAATCGAATTTAGTGTAACATTCATAATGGTAGAATTTTGCGTCGAAAAGGAGTATTGTTTTAGGTAACGTTGGAACACATTTATGCATTTGTTAATAAAAAAAGAAGCTATAATGAATAGAAAGTTCTAGGAGTTGTCGATAATAGTTTACTAACTGAAAAAAAATATCCTTTAATACACTTTGAATATAGTCCTTTCTTAAAATACCGTTTATTATTTTCCCTTTTATTTCGAGTTGATGAATTTTTTGCTCCTATGAGTCTCCATGACATAAAGATGAAATTGATCAAGTATAGGAAAGATCTGTTTGAATATTGATTGTGTACTTATGCTTTTGGTAACAACCCCCAGTCTCGATGTTCCGATATTGGTCTGCGGTATAAATGAAATCAATGAACATCTAATCTCACTTGCGCTAAATGGATGTATCAATATTTCAATTATGCGAATATACGTTTCTTTCTCAATACGTCTTAATTTAACACAGGAAATCTTATAAGCTGATTAAAATCTAGCATTAATTATGATCCGTTATTTCCGGTCTTTAATCCCCTTGAAAATTGTTGAAGACAGATCGTGTAGTCCACAAATAGTTCCAGCGCAATTATGCTAAAATGGTCCACCATATCATAGCAAATATTATATAGAAAATAAGAGAGGAAACACAAAATTAACCGGTATATAGGCACGTGCTATGATACTGTCATCATTGAGCAACACATTTACTGGTCGGTCGATTTCCTGTGGAATGATAGCAAGTACACTATTTAGATTGGGCACGGATACAGGAATTCAACGGTGCTTTGGATTATTTATACCAAAAGGAAGCAATTGGAAATAATGTTGACCGTAGTATACATGCATTATTTATTTATAGTGCGCGTGAACACGTTTTAAAATCAATTATTTCTTGCTTCCTTTTTGTCAAACAAAAAAATGATATGTAAGGTTCGCTTGTCAAGAATTAGACTCGAATAGTTTTGAAGTCTATTACGAATTAACAATATTGTATGTGACCCAAATGAAAGTATATATTCCATTAGTAAGTGCATCTACGTTAATGATAGTAAATGCCATGCAATTCAAAAAACCCTATATAAATTGTGGCTTTGATATGTACTAATGGCACTTGTAATTTCCGGTTTAGTCTTTAATACCTTAATTTCACAGGATAATCACAGACGCGAGTACTAAATTTAGATATTGAATACTTTTAAGGAAAGGTAAGAATAATAGTTCTGAGGGCAATTAATTTGAATTAAACTTAAAATATTTCCGTTACTTTAATCCGACAGTCTTTGAGCGTCAATCAAGGGTCATCATTATGTTTTAATGATGTTCAGTAATGGCTTGACCATAAATACCATTAAACACATATTGAAGAAAGGACAGACACTCATTGAAGATATGGTTCTAAATTTAGATATTGAAACGTTTTTTTTAAAGAAAGGTTAACAGCTATAGTGAAAAAAAATTCCTCAAGCTTTTAATTCGCCAAGTTTCTAATGAGTGACCGAAAGTAATTTTCTAAGTAATGAAAATTGATGATGCAGAGACCCTAAACAACATTGAACGACCTATTGATTGAATATAATAAAAAAAATTGGTTATGACAAAGAGAAGCACTTTAGCGCAAGTAAATTGTAATGATTTGTTTTCCCTTCCGGGCGTTAGCCTTTATGTTAATTTAACATTGTTTCCATGGAAATAGCAATAGACAGGGAATGAATACTGAGATGTTACCTGTATAAATTGAAATATCTAAGTAAAAAATCCTATGCAAGATGGTCATCCTATCTATTTTTTTGTATACTTTTAGTTTTACATTGAATGCCTTAAAAGTATGAACAATATTAATTTTATTTTATTACGTAAGTGTGTTTGGTGTATTTGCAGGCCAGTTTTTGTCATAACAAGAATTCCCAAAAGAAAGCGTTATTGAATTGAAATTTGGGGGTGTAATAAAATGGTACCTTATAATTTGGATAAGATATCTTGTAATTTATTAGGTGCTTTACTAAACTCTTTGTAGAATAAACATACCACTTATTTTCGACAATATTTTTCATGAAAGAATTTTTATCAAGTTTTATCTGAAAATCACGCTCCAAATGGTAACGGATCGTCGTGGTAAACTATGCAATATTTTTCACAATTATTCAGGTTATCGAGTTTGAAGTCGAGATTCATCGGAAGCTTTTCTAATAATCTCTAATAAGCTTACGCAATTCCTGAATTTCGAGCTCGTTTGTATATTTCAAATTTGTTCAAGTATTCATTTATTTATTTTATTTATCTTTATTCAACGTAGGAAGTATACACTAGAAAAGTAACTTTACATCTGAATAACTTATTATAAGTATTTGTCGTATAAAAATAGTTTTTAAACATTTTGATAGATAAACAAAAAATTCAAAAAATATAAAATACGCAAAATGAAGCAAGTGAAAACGTGGTTAATTTAACGTTTTCATTTTTTTTTTAATTAAGTTTCTGTATCTGTTTCTGATTCTGTGTTGTGTTATGTAACTCTTAACAGGAAACAATTTTTTCATTAACTTTCGTTGTCTCGTTTCTTTAATAGATCTTTAGATTTTAATGAATGATAAATATCTAGACAAAAGGGTTCTATTCTTTAACTATAAATATTCAATTTGTGGATTTTATGTTTTTTAAAAGCTTATAAATTTATCTACTGTTCAAAAACTAGTTTTTTAAAACCAGACCTTAAAAAATTATTAAGTTTTAAATTCTAAAGTTCTACTTTTTTGGGGATCACTCTTTAGAGTAGATTTATATTTTTAAATAACAATATCATGAAAGATTTTTATTGCAATTTTTATCATCCCCTCTCAAAAATCGTCTCAATATTTCAAGTGCCCAACTATTTTATTTAGATACCATAAACCATAAAAGGTCATCAAAACGAAGCAATAGTATATTAGTTAAAAGACATATTTACTTGTAAGAATTTAGCAAAAAGCTTTTTGAACTTCCTATAAGCTTTTGTTGGTTTTTAGAAATAAGTATGTCTTTTGATAAATTTCTGATATCTATTTAATAAATGGCTAAATCTTAATCTAAATCTTTCATTTTTACGTTTAGATAACGCTTTATGGTTTCCGTATATGACTATACTAAAGATGAACAAGCTAACTACCATTTGTAGCATTGCAAACATGATAATTATTTTCAGACGCATGCAATACAGCACATTATGTCTCATATACATGACACAACAATTGCATCGTTGAAACAATTGCACAAGTTTTTCAATTCAAGGTATTTAAATGACAATTATTCAACAGACTTTCAACATTCAAATTGGCCTCTAATGATTTCTTTCCGTATCTTCCGGGTAAAGAAGAAGAATGGATCTTTGATGTCTTGTTTTGATAATCGGGATTTATAAACCCCAATGCCGTGTTTTTTGCACAAAAAAAATAGCTAAATTCCCACTCGGCCAATACTCTCCCCCTTTTTGTTTATATGTTATATATGCGTGCTGCAGAGAACTGTACGCATGGGAAATACTTGAAATGTAGGCTAGCAAACATTTATGACAATTATGATAAAACATGGTTCGTTAATATCATCGAGCGAGTAAAATCCATTGAACGCTATTGAATTTTATTATTAACTTATTGTAAAAGCACACTTAAATGTTGACATAAATATATTATAAGAAATATTAATAAATATATACTTAAGAAAATTGCAATAGTTTTTTAATTTTTTTTTTACCATTTATATTTTAAAGGCAATTTTCAGAAACATACCGAACGTCAAAAGATAGGTTAGTATATATAAATATAATAATAGATTTGCTGATGAGAATAAATTTCTGATTAAAATTCAACATTGTTTTGCCTGTGAATATATTTTAAGTACCCTTACTGGTTAAGAAAGCAAAGAAATAAAATAAAGTAGGGATTGAGAAATTAGTTCATTTCAATACGACCCATCGATTATATTCGATACTTCGTGACAACTAAAAAACTATGAACAAGAAGTTCAGCTCTCAGCTATAATATAAAAATATTAATTTTAAATTCAAATAATCGGAACAAGGCAAAAGTAAATGTTGAAAGATGTCCGTTTTCTTTTGACATAGTGGTGTTTGCTTATTTTTTTAATTGTCCGAATTTTGTCTGATCATTAAGCAAGTTTACTACCCAATATGAGGCATTCCTCTACAAACTCTGGCATTTGAAGGATACATTATACTTCAAACAAAAAGAAAACTGTATAATTCATACATTTTGCGATTGCTAGGTGTTATTTTGACGTCAAGTATTATTAGAGATCTTTTTATGTGTTGGAATTTGTACAGGAAGCAACTGATACCATCATTACGATCGTCATTGTCAATAATGATACAAATAATTCGTCTTATACATGATGTGGATTTAGACAAATAAATCATATCGAAACTAACTGCCAACGCGCCACGCGGTCATTTTACATCATTTCGCATTAAAAGATTGTTCAGAATATTGTCGGCATTTTTTCTAAATGTTTTTTAGCATGCGTTACTTCATCATCACGATTGAAAAGAAATGCCAATCAACACTCAACAAAAACGGGGGAAAGTTGCTTTGAAATTTCGCCAAGCAATTAACACCAGTTATATAATAACATTAACTGTCGTATTGCTACTCTAGGAATGTAACTTAATGGATTTTGTTGGCGCCTCGAACATATCCTCATTAATGATAGATGGTAAAAAAAACAAATTCATTTCATAAATCATTTCCATCAAAGCTTCCTTTATTGGTTAATGATGCACTTGTAACTGTTTTGTTTATTTCAGTAAAAATTTATAGTAATAACCACACCACTACTTGCCCAACAACCATCAGAGTCATTAAAAACCATCTACTGAGGAGAATCAGTCAAACATTTGTTCTTCTCCTCTACATTAAAATTCATTTTTCTTTTTCATCATACTTATGATACAAATTCAGTATACAGTAAGTGACAAGTGACTAACGTAGTTGATCTGAAATATTGTTACAGATTCAAATTTCAATGAGAACATTGTTTTAAAAGTAAAATTTTCTAACAAAATCTACATCCGGGTTGAATACATTGGCTAAAAAATTGCTTTAAATGTTTAAAAGGGCCGTAACGCAACCAGTGGAAAGGAAAAAATGGTTTCTGCTGGTTCCAGGGCACGATATGATAATCATTTACTATAGAAATTATAATGAAAACTATAAGTACGAAAAAATATAATATTTTGTTCACAATCTACCCAATTAGCCAATTTCTTTGATATCAGCAAAGTCTCCCAAAGCATGGTTAGACTTTCTCGATGATCTCCCGAAAACTGTTTCGATGAATTGAGATCTTTATGGTAGCCAAAATATATCAGTTGATGGTATTGAAACTGTTCTTGGTAAGTGATGACTAAACACATAAACACTTATAGACATTCTTTTAGTCATTAGAAAAGGTAAATAGCAATATAAATACTTTTGTTTACTTTTACTTTTAATTGCTACTGCGTGAGAGGTAGCACATCATGTAGAATCTTTTCCTGTTTACCGGAACACCTCGTTATCGCTTAAAAACGTGCATTTTATCAGGTATTCGCTCGTATTTTCTCCTTCTTTATGAATTAACAATACGGATCTTAGTTTTTAGTACCAAAATATTTTTATTTATTTGGCATGATCACACCTGGTTATCAATCTGGCGTCTTCCAGTGAAACCACGAAGATAAGCTGAACTAATTTTTTCGTCCTCGTTAAATTGACCATGACCAATATATGGCTCTACCACACGCAAAGGTGTTATATTATCAAACTCCTGAAAAATATTTCTGCTAACTCTCCCCCGTAGCGTAGAACTTCTAAAAGATCTCTCTGCAATAACCAACATCCAATTCCTCAGAATCATTGAACAAGCTATTTGAGCATTTTCGAGTGCTTCTAAAGTGATACGTCGATTTGAGAATTTAAAGTCGCTTTGAAATGTTTAAGGCAAAAGCGCTTTTTCATGATCGATATTGGTTCAGTTAGTTCATGAGCAGAGAAATACAGAACAAGAAATATTTTGGTTTTTCTGCTAATTATTGTACGTTTTCTTTAAACATTTCAATTTGCTGCTCGTGATTCGTCGAATTTCTAGCATTTTTGTTTGCACTTTAGTAAAATTAAGCGTCAATTAACGATTTCTTAATCTTTTTTTTATTCTCTAATAAATCAACCAGTTCATCAATTATCAACTTCTCAATCAAACCAAATGAATTCCAAGAATGAGAATATATCATGTTCAATGAACAATTTTTTATTTCGCAAACGCATCTTATCCGTGGCTATTCTCTTCTCCACATTATATTCAGAATAAAGATGATTCCTGCTTATGTGAATTTATAAAGTTGCAAACCTTTTTATGAATCAGCTTTAAAAAGACAAGTTGTAACAAAGTTTGGTGATTTTTATTCGAGTACATTAATTTCAACTTTTATAAGTTACTGTTGACAAAGTGAAGAATAACCAAATTGATTCTGGTATTGAGTCTCTTTCGTAAATTAAATATATATTGTACAATATTCATTTCGTCTGTAAATACACATATTCTAGTAATATATCTGGTTGAAGTTAAAGTTTATTAATATATACAATTAAAGAAGAATTATATCATTTAAGAAATTAATTAAAAATAAAGAAAAGCGAAGAAATGATTTAGTTGTCGTGGTTTAAAAAAAGAGCGAAATATGTGTTCCAGCTCCTAGCTATCCAGGGTAAATTATAGTAGGCCTTTGACTTTTAAAAAAAGTCTTAAACATCGTCACAAGAATTTTCCAAATTCATTTCAATATTCTTCCTTTCGCATTAAGAAGAATCCATTGCTGCGTCATAAACATTTTTAATTATCTTGTATTTCTCACAAGCCGATCACGTCAACTTCTCCGTTCAAAGGTTTATCTTTTCCGAGTTGCTTTACTTTAGTACGGCGATTTTGAAACCAGATTTTGACCTAAAAAATAACAAAAATTGAGAGCGGTTAATCATAATGGATTATACACAATATCATTCTATGATCAAATATGGTAGCATCGTCACTTTCTAAGCGCTTTAATTTGAATATTGCAGCATGAGGAACTGTAATTGTTGTTTTTATAGCTATCAAATATCAATGACAATAAGTACAAACAAAGCTGTTTCCGGGATTAAGCTAGTTCTTTTCTCTAATGGAGGAAAATTATCGATTATCACCAAAAGCTTGTGTGGCAAATGTGAGCCCGCTTGTGTTGTTAAATGGCTCATTAAAAGTAATTAAGAAGACTTAGAGTTTTAACAATATATATTGTTGCTGCTGTCATTTTGTGCTAATATAACGCGGAAAAAAAGCTCTGATATAATTATGTGTCATATAAAGGTATCAATCGTTTTGTACATAAATTTAATAGGACAATAATTTGCATCTTAAAATTAAATATTTGTCGTGCACACGGTACATACCTGGTGTTCTTTCAATTTTAATTGCTTTGCCAGAGCTGATCGGTCCACTCCCACAATAAAGTTGCATTCGTTGAATTTATCTTCGAGTTTTCGTAATTGACTCGGCGTGAATATTGTGCGGTGTCGTTTCTTGATTGAGAAGTCAGAAAGTTCTAAACAAATTAAATGAGAAATACGTAAACAAGAGTTGATAAATAACTAAATGATCAAATTGCATTACTTGAAAGAAACATGCATAAAAAATATTGTATATATTTACCTGTGTATTTTTGTCTCAAGTTTGAGTCCAAGTAGGGTGTGAATGTATAATCTCCACCTGACTCGGCATGATTGGCGGAACCGTACATGAACGTCGGGGGGAGTGGATAGTTCGGCGATGGAATGTCTCGATAAAGGTCCCGATTGAAGTAACTATCGCAAATTGGATTTCTACTACGTTCGTTCTCGTTTTGTAAGACTGTCAATTTTTCGCGTCTGACTTCAATTGGCGGGGATGATAATCGTAATGATCGGTAGTAGTCTTCTTGTTGGTAGTAACGATTGGTATGATCGGAAGATCGGCTGATCGGTGAGATTGACCGTTGATAATCGTAACTTTTTTCCGAGTGGAAACTGTCTACTGATTGTTGGTCCATACTAGAGACGGAACTCTTTCGTTTTATCGGTCGCGGGGAAACGTCGTCGATTGCTTTTCTGATCACAGAGACCTTGCGATGGTCTTCCAAATCCAGACTGTCGGCTCTGCTGCGAGCGTCGTAAGGGAAAGATTCGTAGCGAAGTAATTTGGGAACATTTTGGTGCTCTTTGTGGTGGCTCTGGTCTTGGCAGCAGCGGCAAGGTGGCATTATCCGGCTTTCGTATTTAGTCTCCTTGGCCTGCCTGTAGTCGGTTGTTGGTAAATGGATCCTTGTTTGTGTGTCCAACATCTTGATCTAATGTCTTCGATTGATTGCGTTCCTCTCTTTTATATTTTACAAACAATTTAATTTGTTTACTAGAAAAAGATAAAGATAAAGAACATAAGTAATGTAACACTGATTAATTGCCGCTAGATGAAAATCTTGCATCAATATTATCATTTGTGAATAAATTGCTTTGGAGGCGGCGTAATTAAAACTAAATCAACAAGTTGAATGGTCATCAATATCCCACACATTGTTTGTCAAGATAGTCAGAGCACCACCAGAGTCTAAACAGAACTTAGAAAGAATTTGATAAGCTGATCCTTTTATAAAAAATTGTTCCCATGGTGACGTTAATGAGGTCATTCTAATAATAGAATAACAATAACAATGCACACTATATAATATATTTTTCTCTTTTCAAATAACAATCGCCCTAATTGCTGCTAACGAGCAAATTGTGGTAATTAAAAGTAAATCTTCACCAATCAAAAACCTTTCTCTTTTCTTTTTGGTATAATTGATAGATTTGTTTCGAAAAACAAAAATATAAGGCTTTTCTTAATGCGCGATAAAAAATTTATAGGTACAAAAGAAGGGTTTATTTTAACGACATTATTCAATATAGGCACTCTTCTAGTTATAAATATTTTTTCATATTGGAATGGAACTTTTCAAAGGAATGTTTCTGTTTACATTGGCAAAGTGTCCCAATGGACCAGCCAAATTTCATACGTACTTTTAGCTAATTAAAATAAATACGTATATGTTGATTCTGCACATTTCTTGGATATTGCAAAGCCATTTTCTTATTAGCTAGTTTGTACAATGGTTTTACGTAAACAAAAACAAATTCTGGCGTGGGAATTTCAAAATTTGAGAATTATATGACAAATGTTTACACTTTTTTTAGTAAAACCGAAAAAAAGGCTGAAGTATTCATCTACGAACGCCTTGTGTAGTTTTTGTAATTTTCACATTACTTGAATAAACACGCCATTATTTGTCTTTCCACCTAGCCTTTTAGAATGGACTTAAATCAATTTTATGGAATTTTTATCGTTTCTCAAGAACGCATTAAAATAGGAAGTACAGTTTTCAAAAGAACATCCCGCATAAAATAAATAAAGCAATTAATAACGATAAAGTTTATACTCCCAAGCTGATTATTCCATCCGGATCATTGCACACACTCAAAGACTAACGATATAAATAGCGGAACATTACACTAACTGAAATGATGGCATGTGGAAAGGGTTGCCACGGTGATCGGAATTGGCCAGCTCAGCTAAATCAGAGGCTATGGAGCCATGGAAGCTATTAATGATTTATTTTGTAGCAACGAAGAATTTGTTGGTTGTGTATTGTTTCAAAACCTAATACTTGTTATCCCCATGAGTAACCTGATCAATTATTTTCTCGATCCTTCTCGTTACATTAGTGACGCTTTCAAAACAAAAAGCTTTTGTTTTAACTATTCTTCATAAATCATTCAACCGTATAATTTATGGGATCCATTTTGATAATCATGATCATTGAATTACTCCTTGACATTATGCAAAACCGGTGGAGTTTTTACGACATGTTGTATTTTTGATATGTCGTTATATTACTTATCATTGTTCATAAATTTTTACTAAATAATTGTGTCTGGTAACTATAGAATACTAGCTGGTAAACCAGCGTCGCAAGGACGCTGAAGAGACTGCTTACAAGCGCCGGCTTTCATCTTGAAAAGTTGTCTATATTTGTCTATATTTACAATATAATAACATTAACGTTTTTTCATCAATATCAACTCATTTGTCTTAACATATTATTCCCCTTGGGAGTTAAGTTATGCTCTTCTAAAATAAAAGTGAAGATTAACTATGAAGTCATTAATTGATCCCTTGTGACATTAAAAAAATATCATATAGTTATAGTTATTATATAGCTATATTTACAATTCCCAGGAGGGTTTAAAAAAAAGAAATTCACAAAAGTTCTCTACAAACACAGAGACAAAATACGGCTTTTATTATATCGATAGTTGTTGTTTGTTTTTACACCGCCCTTTGAAACACCTGTGCTTTATGAACAATATATTATATGGGCGTTAATTGGGCGTTTCCAGCGTGCGCTCTACTAGTTGAAGCTGGTGGTGTCTTATAATTCTGAATATCAATCATTTAAATGAAGGTTCAGAGTTCTGTAAATAAGATACAATTATAAATACATTAGGATGCAAATGATTATAGGTGCCTCGTCAATTGTTCTAAATGCACCCATTGTTGTCTGTCAGAATCAATTTATGAAATTGCATTAAGCAACCGTCATCAATTTGTCACCAGCAATAAATAAATCGCGTGGTCTCATTTCAATTGTTTTTAGGTGGTTTTAAAAACAAACAACCAACTAACTATATAAAAATTATAAACAGATGAATAATTATAGAGTCTAATATTATTTCATATATAGCAACGTGACGAACATTATGAGCCCTATGTATGTTTTTGCCTTTATTTCAATGGTTGCGGAAATATCAAAAACTGTGCTATCATATTCGTTGATATTTTCCATGGTGACGCAAATTCATGTATTTTCAGAGGGATTAGAGTAATTACTACTAATGAGATTGTTTGAGAAATCCCAGACAAAGGAGTAGGCTAAATGAGAATGAAATGTTGCCTGATTCTTGCGGATATTTTTTTTTTACTTTCCACAAAAGAACAATGATGTCAATTGTTTTCTGTTAGTTTGTCCGATTTAATCAATTCTTCCATAAGTTTTTATATATTTTAATCATCTCGACGTGACGCACGCCGTTAAATGCATTAAATGGTGACTAAAAACTAAACTCGCTAAAGAATCACCTTTTAGGCTCTTTAAGAGAAGGGATTTAAGTTTTAAGAATTTTTACGAACTTTGCATATTTTTAAAACTCCTTCCCATCACTTTATCTATCGTCACCGTTTAGTTGTGATCCAAAATGTGATTCAATATATTCAGAAATATAGTTTAAAATAGTCTAGTTACTTTTAAAAATACTTTAAAACTGTAAGAGTTAAAGGTTTCAACTGCAACCCAAAGTAGCGAGGATAAAAAAATTTCACAATTTAGCATTTAGCGATTTCATAATTTCAGGCAGGAAATAAAGAGCATCAATAACAAACTATTAAATCATCGCCGGGTGACACAGTAGATATTTTTAGATTCCGCAAAAAAAAACTTAAATTGCAGTTAAGAGGCAATTTGAGCAGACCCATTACTGGTAATTATCCCTTTTTATACAGAAATGGTATTAACAAGCCAAGGAAACTACTACAACGGTCATAAACACGTATTAATTGCTTGCATTACAATCCTTTAGAAAAGGTTTTGACATTGTTGCAGAATATTTATAGCCTAATAGCATGACAGGTGCACTATAATCACCTTGAAATTATCTTAATGTGGTCTGTAAAGAACACTGATGTGTGTACTTCACTCACGTTTTTACGTTTAACCTCCTCTCGTTAATATCCATTGTTTGATGGCTGTATGATGATAACAAACCAATGATAGAAGAGAATAAAATAGTGAAGGTACACACGTGCAAAACAAGTTAGCGAATTTAGAAACATTTGAGTTTGGTTACCGTTGTGTACAGAGTCGTAAAAGGAGGAAAAGTCTATGCTAAAAAAAATGGGTTGAATGAAAACAAAGGACCTCGATTGAAGATGTGTTTATGCATTACAATCCCTAAAGGTTGCGTACATATACCTCTTGCAACGAAGTAATTGTTACAGTTTTCACCAAAACACGCTAAAATTCGAGGAATTCTGAATAACTACTCAAAACATACAAACGAGGCTAAATAAGATTTGGAAAAACACGTGTGCGGAACGTGACAAAGCATGAACGCACCACATGTATAAATCATTTTGACAAAGTAGCAATGATAATAACTAGATTGGAGAAAGCCAAGAAAAGAATTGTCACGGCATTTTTTTTCGTCTGTGGCATTTTAAGAATCCAATTATCAAATTTGTAATATTTGAAATAATAAATGTTTGAGGCTAAACTGGAATCAGTCCATTTCTCTTCTCTCGTCTCAGACTTTATAGGGTTGATGTTATGGGACCGTGAGCCGGGAGGCTGCAGCAACCGACTTATCAGGCTCTCGGCCGCTTAAAACGACTTTGAATCTACGCTTGGGAAAAGGCGACAAAAGAAGAACTCGCAAATTCCCAATGCGATGGCTTAGAGTAAAATTCAACATACATTTGTGCACTTTTGAGCATAAAGTAAGCTTGATGGCCGGCATATTGATGGTTGGACAAAGCGAGTGAGCTATTTATTTAAGTATAATTTGCAGTATGCCACCCAATGGAAACTGCCAAAAAATGGACAAATTTATAGAGCCTATTTCGAATGACTGTATAATTCAAAGTTCATAAATATACTGTATATATTTTTTTCCAATACGTGCCAAATATATATTATCAGAATTATAGTTCTCCATGATTTTGCATGATATTTCATTTTATATTTATCTCATTTTATTTTGATGAAAAAAACATGTATCATTTTTAGAAGTTATTCATACCCTCTATTAGGTAAAAATTGAATGCACTTATTTATAACAAAAAATACTATGAAAATTTAAATTCTAGCTTCCTCTTACTGAAATATATTAGTTATAAATTTGGTATTTTAAAATAATCATAAAAATCATATTATTATTTTCACAATTTTATTTTAATTATTTTAGAAAATTATTTTTCAGTCTCAAAAAGAGTTTGCTATTATTGTGCAGTTTTTCAAAATTATGATTTTCCATTGCTTCTGGCACTAAAAAAATTCAAAGCACAAAAAATAACTTTTTCATTTTCTTTTTCTTCTTTCTGTTTTCATTAAAAAAATTCCTAATCGACAGTTTCCACGTATTAAAAGCTGAGACAATAATTTCCGTGATAAACATTATAAGAAAAGAGAAAAATAAATCTACAATATCGAAAAAAATTGCGTTAAAGACAGTGAGGAAAGACAAAGGAAATGGCTGGCATCCGGTGAGGCTCATCAACACCCGATAATTAGACAATTCGAGATCGTAAATGCTGTAATGATATTATATTATGTCTCGCTACTCATTATTGACCTCCGTGAATATAATTACTCTAGACTCCGTACAGCCATTAAAAGCTATTAAAATTACATAAATAATCATGACAATTGTATTAGTGTGCTTCCTTTCCTAATTCGCGAGAGATCAGTTACTATATTGCGCGTTGATTTAGAACATTACACAGGATGTGACTTAGTAGAGACACGAAATTAAGTGCATCAACAAAAAAAAATTGCTTTCTTCCAAATAGCTCATATAAATAAGCCTTTCTGGTGCCAAATTTAAACCCCTATAAACCGAAACAAACAACTCTACTAACTCGTTTTGTTGCTTTGCAATTAAATAGACGAAATAAGGAAAAAGATGGTTGATTCAAAATGGTTACTCCTCCACAGCTATGTGACGTAGCCATGGAATCAGAAACACCTCGTTGAACCACCAATGAACGCCACAGTTGCTAATCATTAGCCACCTACGTATTTACTGATGTATTACTAAGTTGCTAGTATCGTATATAAATAGGGTGTGTGTAAGAATGTGTTTACGTGGGCGGTTGAATCAACAGTAGTATGGGGGCGGGCAGGGTAATTGACGAAAACATGGTCTGATTAGGTACTTATGATACGCCCTCATCCTTTTGTAAACAAGAACTTCAGACCACCATTTGATTTGTTTTTTTCATTTTTTTCCTGTTAAGTATCTTCCATTGAAGGGTATGTTACGAAAGCTTGGTATGACGAGTTACGTACTATACGTTATCCTTTGTAAAAAATATTTTTTATCATTTAAATTATTTTTTTCATTTTTTTTTCCTTTTAAAGTATATTCCATCGGTGAGCGGGTTAAATGACGAAAACAAAGTCTGACATGAACGACAACATTGCTTATACACCTTTATTCTTTTCTATACAAGAATTACACCGCCCGAGGATTTTATTTTTAAATTTTCATGTAAGTTTATATCTATTCATCCAATCATTTCGTTGAGAAATTTATGAATCATGGCAAAAATGTGGGCGTTAACAGAAATATTCATGGCAAGTTACCTTCTTTAATATTGTTTAACATCAATCATGATCAAATTTCAAGCTGACGAAAATTTAAAAATTATTTTTCATAATTGCCATCGCAGGGAGTCGTAGCGGCCGAGGAGGCATTATTGCTTCACGATACAGCGGAGGCGAATTCTCGAATTTGTTTATCCAATTCCCCGTGATCTTTTGCGCCTTTACAGGAGAATGCTTTGCGTACGGCTAATATATTGTTACTTTTGATTAGAAACAATAGAGCTGTTAACCCTATTCATACCGGGGGGGGTGGATTCCACCAGAAATCAACTTTTTGTAAAAAACTTCCGGAAAATTTTTGTACGAACTTGAAACTTTGTAACTTTCCCTAACAACATATAAGACATCTTCTGACAAATTTTCATGGCTATACAGTGTGTACTTCAAAAATTATAGGTCATTTGTCAAACTACTTAGAAATTTGCTTGAAAATTGGGCAAAAAACTAAATATTCAAGTTGTAATAACTTTTGAACCACAAATAGGATTGTTTTCATACTTTTACATAATTTTAGAACATACTAAATTCTTTTTCAAAATTTGATGACGTCATCATTTATAACGAAATGTCATTTTTTGAAATTCTTCTCTTTTTGGCGCGCCTCTTAGGTGCTAAATCTTCATTATCATTAAAAAACCGGAAACTATGTTAAAGAATAACCTATTATCTTTCAGAATATCAATAAAAGAAGTAATATATCTTAATTCAATCAAATGTTATTCAAATGTGCCAAATTTTATGTCCTTAGCATTACCCTATCAAAAGTTATCGAACCTGGTTAAATCCATATAGTAAAGATTAATTAAAGCTTAAAAAGTTGTTCAAGTTTAAAGTTATATAGATTCTTTTGTTTTTGTCGGTTGACTCTACTGTAGCTTTTCTCCCAGAACATTGAAACCTATTACGTGCTTAGTTTAGCCTATATAGCCTGATTTTGATAATTCAGCCGCAAAAATGGTTTTGCCTGTATAAACGGGGGGAATTTTTAGCCGGGCTATTTGATAGTTAATATTGCTAGGTTACTAAAAAAATCGGCAATTCTTTGGACAAAAACCATAGAAGCAATTATATCTGTATTTGACAGAAACACGGTCCGTTTATAATTTGCTGTTTGTTTGTCTGGCTTACGGATCAATATTACAACACCAAATACGTATTTAATGGCCGAAATTCCGAAAAATGTATTTTGCAGTATTCGCGTTGCGTCGTAAAACTATCTGTGGTCACATTAAGAGCGCTTCCTTTTTATCCGTATATTGCGAGAAGAAAAAAACTAGCAGGTGGGCCATCACGTCGTTCACCCGTTAGTGGTTTTTGTCTTTGTTTGTGTTCACGAAACAATATTATAAAATGGATAAAAACCATAGCGATGTAAATGCAAGATAGATTGATTGATACTCAAATATATCTTTCGCTTGGTGGCTCCTCAAAAAATTTTGAAAACCCTAAATGATGTTTTCCCTGATTTTTCAACTTTTAAATAGACTTTCTGCACGTAAAAGTACATCTCCGCATGCAATTCCAATTTCTGGTCAAAGAGTCTATAGTATAAAAGCTAAGAATACTTGAATTTGGTGTCGAAAATGGACTATATTTGGCCTCAAAAAGATTCGTTGCAAGAATGAATGGATTTCCTTTTACGTCAAGTGCGAGATGTTTTTCTCGCACACAATGCTACCATTTTTACGAACACACACACACGGCCAGACTGACAGACAGATGTAGACCGTTAAAACTCTAATCAAAGGATATTTTTGTAACTGTGATTGAATTCGTGTGCTCGACTTTTTTTCCAAGGCAGAGACACCTCGCCGGACATTAAAAAGTAGTTTGATTACGTTGGTATTTTCATGATGTAAGCCCACACCAAACAAATAAGCTTTCTTAAAGTTTCCCATATATTCTCTGATAATATCATCATCAAAAAAAAACCTCGCCGGACATTAAAAAGTAGTTTGATTACGTTGGTATTTTCATTATGTAAGACCACACGAAATAAATAAGCTCTCTTAAAGTTTCCCATATTTTCTGATAATATCATCATCAAAAAACAATAGAACATCAAAAGCCAAAAGTAATTATGAAGTCAAACCGAGGAACCAATTACCAAGTCAATAAATGATTGCATTATTTTTGTAGGTTCCTTTATTTTTGTAGGTGGTCTATTCATCATCATTCTACATTTTGGTTGTGATACACACAGCGTTAAACGATATTGGTTGCCGGCGCCATTTGCCAATTCAATGCGGTGTTTAATTCACAATGTTCGAAAAAAAAATTCCGCATCATATCTTTTTTATTTTCTCTGTTGTTTCTCTTTTCCCATTCAGGTAGGTCCGTGATGATTGAGATGTTTTCATAATGCAAGGATCACAGCTCCAGTTTTCATATCGGGGGGCCAAGAAAAGTTTTGCCCATATCATGGTTGAGCGACGAAGAAAATGTTGCGCCTTAAAGCACTCTAAAAGCCCTAGAATAGCTACTTTTTTCCCTTTAAAATCTTACTTCAACACCTTAGTAATAGAAAACATTTTATCTAGTAAAATATTGGCGTCCCTCCCCCCGTAAGTTCAAATCATCTGATGACATCATTTTGTGTAAACTATTCCAAAATGCTAAAATAACAACCACCATATTAAATTACTAAGTACTATTAAAGGATAAACTAAAGATATTTATAGAAAATTAAAATAAGATAATGGATATTTATAAAACATTGTTTAAATTATTCTGAGGTTTTTACTGATATCAATGTTTTATTTCTTAGGTCCCAGCTCATTATCAATAATTAAACAGGCTCATTATTGCATCACGGTAGATCCTATATCTTAATCCTCACCTTTCACCATTTATTATATTCATTAAGAATGTATGTCTGTATTGAGACCATATCCTTTCTTATCTGTTTGGGCGGAGCATTTCTCTTAGATTCGCTTCATGGAGATTTGCCATTAGCACGTGCCAGAAATATTCGCTAAGTGATAATTAAGTGATGAATTTCTATACAAGCTAATCCCATCAACCTTAATGTTTTCACCTTTAATCCTTTTAAAGTGATTTTTTTGTTATCGTTGACGTAAAAATGTAGGCGGACGATATATTTTGGTTTCGTTATCGGGTTTGCATGGTTGTTAGCCATTGTTTTACAAGCTCTTGCAAAGCTAACCTTTTAGTTTTTTGTTTTTTTAATAAAGCTATCTATAAAAATGGCTGGACATGGAGGGAAAACAAATTATCATTAAACTTAGCAAAGTGACGATCAATTTATTCTTCTCGGCGTACATAAATTCGTAGATCCAAAGAGTTCATTTGTGTTTAATCATATCCAGCTAAACCAGCAATTTATAAATCTACTTTTGATTATTTTCCAAAACTTTTACCTGACTATTGAATTACCTTTTAAAAAAGAACTTAAACAGATCTGTTGAAACATATTATTCAAATTCGATCTGCATGCATTGTAAAATTTTCGTCCGAAGTAATTATGAAGTAAAAATTGAACAAGCAAAATATCTTAAGCAAAAATATAACATAATACAGTGGCGATAGAATGATTTATTGGGAGAGCAATATATATAAGGGTTACCCCTTGGATCTTGGTACAGACAGAAAATGTATTTTGTTTGACGGCTCCACTGTTAAATAAGTGGCATTTTTACCACCCCAGAAGCTGGAGTATCCATTTCGTTCTCGAGTTCTTTACTGGGTCAATGAAACAGATGGCTGCGGTGTTAAATGAAGGTAGAGTTCCGAAGGTAGATGTAAATGGACATTAGATGTTATTTTATCAGTATATTTACTTGAGTTCAGATCGCTTGATCATCTGATAGGAATATAAGCGAGCTACTGTTTGCAATCGATTCTTACGATAAACAAAAACAACTTTATTGCAAACATAATGGATGTTTTATTGCCAATCTTAAATGCCAATATTGTTTTTCCATAGTATCAATCATCAAAATCGAAATTCGTTGACGCATTTGTGTTGATTGTTGTGAACAAATTGAACATAACATACACTATGAGAAAAGAGCATTGTTAACAATTTCAAAAACATTATTACAAATATGCAGAGGTGGTTCTAACTGGTTTAAAGTACGTGGAGAAGTGTGAAAACGTCACTACATATTGAAAAATAGCAATAGACTATGGCATTTCTTTAAACCAGATTCTAGATTCGTCAATGAAACCTTGCAACAAAACTAGACCATATACCAACTTGAAAGATAATCGTCGATTTTTTTTAAATAAATTTTAAACGAATTGGAGTTAGACACATTGCATAAAATTTCATAACACACCTTTACACCAAATTTTGTCATCATAAGATGACGTCATCACTATTGTCAGCATGACAAGGACAATAGAATTACGTCATTGGTCATTATCTCAGATTCTACAAAAGTAAAATACTTCAAACTTGGTAAGGAAGTAGACTACATCAAAATAAATCGAATAACACCATTTTCGTTGTGATCACGTGACTGGTTGGTATTTTACAGACCGGTCTGTATTTTGCTAAAAATGCTTATATCTTCTAACTATTAACTTCAAACTTGGTATAATGGTAGATTTTAGTAAGAGCTATCATTTAAAAAAGAATCACGTGACCATAATGTATTTTACGGACCAGATATTTATTGAGATATATGGTTGGTCAGTAAAATACACGCTTGTCACGTGGTATATGGTAGTAATAAATTTATATTATCATTTTCATATACTGATCAAAGTTTGAACTCAAAAGAGTTTCCCAATCAAAAGTTACGAGAAATAGTTAAAGACAGAATTTTGATCTGTAAAATACATGCAAATCATGTGATCGTTCAAAAAATGGTACCAGTCGTCATCAACCTACCACTGGTCAAAGTTTCAACTCAATAGCACCTGTAGATGTCTCATTTTAACATGTAAGTGGAAATAACATGTAAGTGGCCGTTCTACGAAAGGGTTAAAACGCTTAAAACATAGACACAGTCGAGTCATCTTTGCTTTGTAGTGCTCGACCGTGTTACAATTTGATATATACCCGTAATACATCAATCTCGTAGGACATAGACCGTGTAAAATATATTCAACATATATCCAATTAATCACCCTCTAAAACTGACGTCTCCACCAATCAGATCGCTGTAATTATGATGCATATTAGTTTTTTGTTTTTTTCATCAAACAGTGGCGTACATGAGATGGAGTGCCTTTTTTTAATGGCTAATATTTCTTTAATCGTTGATCACACTTCTCAGCATCAGCTTGACTAGGTCTAAATGCGCCACACTATATTAATCGAACGATCGACAATGAACATTGTGAAGATGACTAAATGTAATTAATTGAAGGATTTGTCATCGTCAACAACCTCCATATTTATTATTGAGCTAGCTGGTTCCCAGCGTCGCAAAGACGCTGAAGAGAGGCTGCTTGCGCTCGTCGTTAGGACGTACGCCCTTCGGGCTTTCCGTACAAAAAAAGAAAAAAAAATTGGAGAAAAAAATTTTGAACAAATTTTTGAAAAATAAAGATTTTTTGGGCAAAGAAATTTAGGCCAAACAAAAATCCGAAAAATTGTTTTTTCACTTTTTTTTTTTTGTTGAAAGATTTTGCAATTATTTCCCCCACACAGCTCGGCTACCATTTCGAAATGCGTACAAAGATAGATACAAAATACGGCTTTTATTATATAGACTTTAATATTCTGAACTTCTACGAATCACAGTTGTACAGAATGAATGATGAGTGTCGAATTAAAATATGTAACGAAAAATATTTGTTACATGAATATGAATATTACCCTCACATATATTGTGTGTGTACTGGAATGATCAGCTGGCGAGTGACCAAATCCGTAGAAAATCTACGGACCTGGTGGGACTCGAACCAAAGACCAAGCCTTTCGCGGGCTAATATTCGTAAAATCGAATCATCAGTTGAGAAAACAATTTTTTAACGAACGATTCTTCCTCATTTAATTGCTTGTGTCATTTTTCAGAGGACGAACAGTGTATACCATCAGCCATGGGAAATTATGTGTCAAATTTCGAATCACAAAATAACAACAGAAGTTCCAGTCCAGTAAAATTTACATTTAGATGTTTCAAGCAATCTCGACAAGATACCGAGAACGAACGCGATAAAGTATTTTGAAGAAGACCACGTTTTTAAAACTCGATAAACAATCAAAAGTTGTACATATAACGACATGAAAAACATGTGACATAATTCTACTCTTAATGACTCCATGAAACAGTAATTTTAACGGTAGCAAGTAAAAATTAATATTTTTACGAGGGAAATCATAAACTGGTCACAGAAATAGATTTAGATTACAAATCTTGTTTTTTCAATTCTGCTTTGATTTTATGCAGTTTTATAATTTACAAAGCATGTGTCATAAAGATTAGACCTTTAACAAACCTATTATGAAAATAAAAAGCTTAATAAATAGTTGAAAAATGAAGGTATTACAATTTAAAAGATTCAAAATTAATATAAAAACTTAAACCAATGATATGAAATAATAAAAATAATACGGTTCACGTAAGAAACAACCGAAAGTTTACTTTATGCTTTCTCCACAAATCTCCTAGTTTTTTCTCCAAATAAATCTGATGCCAACGCCTCAAGTACAGCTACCGCAAAAGGCTAAGTTGTTTTGATACGAAAAAACGAATGTAATTTAAGATTCATGCAAAGAATCTCAAAAGACTAATTATCCATAACAACGAATGTTCTGTGTGATATGACCCCAACAAATTGTCCCTGGTAGACTTCCTTGTCTATGTCGGTTTAAATAACCACGAGTTAGTGGCTGCCGAGTGATGCTGAGAAATATCGTCATTCACTTTAAAAAGAGGGCCTCGTAAGAGTTTGGCAAAAGCTCCAAACCATACTAGTGCAAATTCCTCCTCTGACTAGTCTTTAGCTAATTGAGGTTTATCTCCTGCCGTCTCCTCAACCCTTGCATATTGATACTTAGCAAATTAATAATAACTAAGATGGCGTTTGCACGAGGGGTGAAATTGAACTCAAGCCGCAATGAGATTATTCAAGACGGCTTGAAATAGCACAGTGTTTACATGGTATTTTCCAATGCGACTGTGTCAGTTCACTGTTCAATTTTTCACGGCAGACATGAAACTACGTACGAGAACTGAATCTACCATTTTTTAAGATAAATGTTTTGTTACTTTCGCACATGCGCAGATTTACATTTTTCACAAAGCATTTACATAGAAAAAATTGAAAAAATTTACTGCAATAGCCATCTCACGTCTATCCTCATGACCGACGTGAAACTGAATGCACCTAAGGGTGTATTCCATTCAGCACAAACCAAAAACCAACTCAACTAAAAACCATTTGAACGAAAGGATTGTGTTTTGGTCGATCTGGTAGAGTTTTGGTAAATCAAGACAAACTCACATGCAATGTCTTCTATAT
>JAYRBV010010917.1:0-14059 GCA_036023255.1 Mitrocomella polydiademata
AGTTTCGCATAATTAAAATCTGCTCGATTTGAGCAGATTTTTGTCAGAGTGTGCCAGGGCCATCTCCCGCGTCGTCATAAAAATTTAAAAAAGCGGAGAAAAGCCCTGGGAACGAGGTTGGATGTGGATAGTTCGATATCTATACAATTTAATGCGTTGAAGCCAAATCGGAAATTTATTTTTTTAAAGGTCAGCAAACGAAGTAATAAAGTATAAACATCATCATACCTTTTGATAGATCAAATGAGATTTGTGATTCCTTGCTTGTACCAGCATTAGTTTCCGCTACCAGCTTAAACACGTAGGCTTCTTTTTCTACCAGATCTTTGATCACGTGCTGTCGTTCATCTGCTGACAAACCAATCACTGATTGTTTCTCTGTTACCATGGAAACATATGTCAGAACATACTTGACAATAACTCCGTTTTTATGGAGAGGTTCTGTCCACGTTAAAGTCACTTGATCACGTGACGCGTCAGCAACTTTGAAATTGGCAGGTGGACTGGGCACTAAAGTAAAAAAAATTGAGTGTTATAGTTAGTTTCACTTTCAATATTGTAGTTTCTGGATTAAAGTCATATTGTGATAAAGTCAAAAATTTCAAAATTTCTTTAATTTGCTAATTCTTTATTCATAAAAGTTTCTCTGAAGGCATCAAAATAAAACTACTAATACTATTATAAGGGTTACAAATTTGTCAAAGCTGAAAAATCACAGTTGACCGTCAATGGAGTTGTTAACGTCAAATTGTTAGTGGAAATTTAATTACGTACCTCCTTCAGGAGTGACTATCGGCCCGAATGTTGGACTTCTCGGCCCGTCACCTGCGCCGTTGTATACCAGCACTTGGAAAAAGTATTTTGTATGGGGTGCCAAGGTGACATGTATTGTTGATAAAGATGTCACTTCGTATTGCTCAATCTCTGCATAATTCTCCTTCTGCTCCTTCCAATAAATAAACTAAAAGAAAGTAAACAATATGCTTTATATAATGTTACTGATTGCTTTAAAGAGTCCCATTACCTAGCATTATCTAATTATCGTTGGTGAAAAAACAATACCAGTTGGTATCAAACTGGCATTTTGGTGTGTCTAGACATTTTAGTATTTTCGATCGAATGTACTGGATTGATAGTGAGTGTTGGCCAACTTACTTTGTAGCCAAGGAATTTTCCACGCATGGTTGATCTTGATATTCGGACACCACTCCATGATGCAAAAGCGTTGATTTCATCATCAAGTTTCACCTTTAAATCTGTAGGTGCAGCCAATGGTACTGAAAAATGTCAATTGGAAATAATCTAATAATGTTTTATATTTTATTCTTGAATTCAAAACATGACAGATTACGTACATTTGACGTCCATACATAACAAAACTTTTTTGAATACAATAACTTTTTTTCTCTTTCGAGTTAAATCATCAGTTTTGAATCGTGCAGTTGATGCCGCAAACAGGTTCTGTGTGAGTAATCCGCTTTAAAGTCGAATGGTCACTAGACAATGAACAAACACTCTACAACTGATATATGGCTTCACTAATTTGTAGTGCATGAACCGTTGGCAAAGGTGCAAGTGTTACATAACGTTTTTCCCATGGAAAAGGTTGCAGGTTTCCCTGGTGACATGTCCTTTTCCCCTGGTCATTTTGCAAGGGGATTTGAGAATTATTTCCTGTGTTAGTCTGATAGTTGAGTATCTTAGAGGAGGAAACCGTAAAATCAACTCTTTCCTCATAAAAGATTTGTGCTAAAATCCTTTTTTTTAGTCAATCAGATTCTAATTTCGACAAACAACCAGTTAAGACAACGATGACATTTAAGGTCTAGCAGTCATCAACTGTAAGTTTTTTCTAAAGTCAATTTTGTTTATGAAATAATCGTTCTACGTACCTCGTTCACCTGTGTAAGCAATATGTAGGGGACTCAACGGTCCCAGTCCATTAGCATTCTTAGATTGTATTTGAAATTCGTATGCTTTATAGTAAGAGTCTGTATTTATAAAAGCTAGTCTGATAAACTTCTGATTTTTTGGAACATCGCGTTGTATTAGTTCGTAAGAGCTGCCTTGTTCTCGGTAATGTACGATGTAACTTATGCCCGGCCCATTTTGATCGATTTCCAGTAACGGCTATAAAAATGAATAAAACAATTAATTGTGACGCAGACAACAAGTTTAACTTAGGGAGTTAACTGCTAGCCTTAAACAGGTTCATATCTATATGATTCTCAGCAATACGAGGCAAGTTATGGCCAAAACATGTATCGTGGTTTGACACCTTCCTTAGTTCAGAAAAAGGTTATTAGGACTGGAACATTTTCTTATTGGTACAGCCTTTTATAATGACACTTTATATCAAGCGTTCAATTAAAATGCATAATAAATATGAAAAGGCATAACAACTTACATTAAATGATATCGTTAATTCACTTGGTCCTGTTCCTTTGCCCTCGATGTTCGACGGATACTTGAACGGTTTCGCGGTTGGTGTTCGTATCCATTTGCTCGTTTCCTCGCTCGGTGCACTTTTCCCGTATTTATTCTCACTGATCACTCGAATGCGGAACTCGATCCAAGGTGACATTTCAACGATCTCACTCGATCTGAATCCTTTCGTTTTATTGGACACTTTTATCGTGTGCCAAACATCGAGTTCGAACACTGTCCTAGCTTGTATGTATACTTTAGTTGCAGGTGCGCCATTGTCACGACCCATGGACCAAGATACCTTAATGCTCAGCCCAGAAAGATCAGTGGCAGTAATACCAATTGGTGGTTCTGGGGGTCCTGGAGATGCAAAGAAGGAAAAGTTGTTCATTGCTTGGTACCAAAGATTTTCCAGAATAGAAAAATCAGTACTAAAGTAGACTGTTATCAGTGAAGGTTCTGCTTTCCTTACGAAACACTTACAACGGAACCAAGGGAATGAGAAGTTGTCTTCATCACTTCACTACAACTTTTGTATCTTTTGTAAAGCGAGACAGTAAAATAATTTGGGAATAAGGGACATTGAAATAAAACATGTTTATATCTGGCGAAAAGGATGGATGGTGAATGGGGAGGGGAGTAAATACATACTTTGCTCAGGTTATTATAATCGAAACTTTCAGAAATCCTATCTGCTCCCTAAACGTTTTAAATATTGGGCTCTCAATCAACGTAGGACATATAAGTATGTTATAAGGAGAATTGGATATCTTTGACCTACATTTTTGCGGTTAAAGAAATTAAAATCACAATTAGTAATGTATTTCATCAAGTGGTGAAATGCCTAAACAAATGACGCTTAAATATGAATTTGAATCAAAAAGAAATGTTTGATGGTAATAGCTTGTTTTAATAAGTTTGCTCCTCCCCTTCCTTTTCATGACAAATTGATCTCATCAACTGTTCAGCTCCCAGCGCTTTTTATACATCTCTAATCCTCGGGGAGTGGCCAATATTAATAGGAATGTGATTAAAATTCGACACTTTCACTGTCACAAAGGTGCAGGACAAGATGACATTGACTGTTTTGTTTATCGGTGAGCTCTGTCATGACACCGTAGTTTCATTGGATTATGATATATTCAAAGTTTATCCGCAGCACTCCAGGCGATCCAAAAAAATCTGATCTGATGAGGTCACTGGTACTTTCTAAGGCATCGTTTTAACGTTTTTCTGGTGTTACAAGGGGACAATTGGCAACAATTTGACTTTTTTTAGGAGGAACGGAACGATCACGTTATTTTCATGAGATTTTGAATTCAGAATGAAATTATCAAATAAAAACAGAACAAAAAAGAAAAAAACAAAAAAACAAATCATATTTTTCTGCCGCCTTTAACTCTGTTGTTAATGAAGTTAGATCTGGCCGATAATCTAATATATTTTCATGTGATATTTTAGTGATTTCATTAAACTTAGAATTTAGATTAATAACAGGAGGGGCTGAGTAGTTGATCAAAAAGTTGAATTAAGCCCTCTACTTTTTTATTTCATCAAGGTTTAAAACAAATTTGATTGATTCTTTTCTCCACTGAAGAAACTAAGTGTTTATATATCCCTGGGAACCACTCCATATTGTGTAATGTAGGATTGATGGAAGGCGATAGATCGATTCATTGTCTATCTCATGCAGGTGTTTCGATGCAATATCTGAGATGAATGAAAGCATCAAATTTCCATTCAGTCGTGCGTCGTGAATATTTTCACAATACCTTCTCGCTGGAACTAGGGGCGGGATGGTGAAATCGATTCGACTTTCTATACACACCCCGTCTCCTTGATAAGCAACTCCCTTGGGGGAAAAGTGATGGTAAATTGTTTTAGTTAAATAATTGTAAATAATTCCTTTTTTTCGTCAAAAAGTTTGAAACTAGATCTAATTAAAATTGAATTGTTTACACATGCGCTGTAAATTGTTTTCCTTTTTTGTCTACATAATATAATCGGATTGCAAAAGCAGGACTTTGTTTTTTATGCACAGCTTTTCATGTCCCTGTGGTTTTCATGGAGGTTCTATTCTTTTTTTCGTTTCCTGAGTCACGAGTCCGTGTTAAGAACACGAAAACGTACCCGTATACATGCTTTTTAAACAAGTTTCTACCCCACACCCCACAGTCTGCGTAGAAGAAAGATCATTTCTCGCGAATGCTCTTTAAATAAGCATTTTCTTTTATTTTCAATGATAGCTTAAGTCTGTGACATTGAGATAGCTGATTAGCCAAGATGATTGATGATCACACAAAAAATGTCCAGCGTACATTTATAAACACACATATCTCTAAATAGAGAAAGTTGTCTGTAAAAGAATGCTTTTACAGACAAGGATGAATAGGAAGACATTAAAAAAAGGATCATTAGCGCAAGAAAAGTTTTTTAAACATCAATGTCGATGCCTTCCTGTATACGGGACAATAATGTTTGTTTACTTTCTTGTAGATAACAAATGCATTGTACATGTATGTCTTGCTGTGCTGCCAACATAATGCATATAAACAAACTGAATTCTCGTAAACACGGAGCTAGACTTTGTTCTAGCTCATCATCAAATCGAAAGTTGATTGATTTGTGTAGGAATTCTTGTGCCTTGGGTTGACACTTGTGTTGGCGGTACTCTGTCTGTCAATAATCTTACCTCGTAAACTAGTACGTCTAGTAGTCTCTCTAGAAGGTACGGTCGTTGTTTTAATTCCCGACGGTCCGATTTGTATCCCGGGTACTTCGTCAGGCCCTATGTTAGGAGAATTTAAATCATGATCAGAATAATAATTTTTTTTATTTCATTGTTTTGTTTTTTCTATTGAGAAGCTCATTTGCATATGAATAGCAACTTTTGTTTAAATAGAGAAATTAATTTTTGCTCTGGCTTTTTTCTCTCTCATTTTTATTTCAGTGTGAAATAGGAAGGTCCTTAACCCTTTTAGCCAAAAATTCTGGGGGACGTTGAATTTATCTTTTAGTTTTCATGATAAAAGATTTTTTTTTTTGTAAAATGTTTTTAATAATGTAAATGTTTTAGAAGGAATTTTAATCTTTTTTTGTCTCTATTTTATAGTTTTTTTGATCGTTGGAAAATGTTTAGAAACTGGTTGTTTCTGTAATGTGTTCCTTCTTTGATATAATGAAAAATATGCAAGCTCTGTTCTACTCTACCAAGAGACCATTTTATGTGTGACATTTTCGATTGAATACTGTAAGCGACAAAAACTTGTCAATTTCATAAAATTGAAGGAATAGGTTTGCAGATAAATAAAAATAAAATATGTGTGTCATTAAGGAGACATTCAAAAATTACTGTTGTCTTATTTACTTAAGACTGAGCAAACCCATCTGTATGAAAATCACATGTACCCAGTAAACATACAAAGGTAAAATAAAAAGTTACTTTTTTTGCATTCCTTTTGTTATTTGTTAAAGTTTTTTTGTTAGTATTTGCTGGTCTGTTTTATAAACTTTACTATGTATAAATATTTGACTTAGATTTTTGTGTAGAATCGATGATCACGCAAAATTTATCGACATTTAGCGAAATCAAATAAAAAGTACAAATGTTTTAATGAATCATTTTTTCTTTTTTGTTGAGCGTGAGAAATTTAATAAATATTTATTTTCCCAATATTTCGCTATTTATTTTTTTCATTGTTTCTGCCAGGTTTTAAGAACATTTTATCCAAATAAATAGAAAATTGAATTTGCTTTTTAGTGAAAAAAGTTTTTTTTTATCCTTATGCAAAGCAAATACCTCAGTTTTTTTTTCAAAACCACAATTTAATAAATTCATAATTTTTTCAAAAAAGCAATGATGATTTATTCCCTCTTGTTTTGAATAGATTTTGTAAAATAGGATTTGAATATAAACTCTATAGATTTTTGAAGAGGGAAACTTTAAAGAAGAAACCATAATTAATGAGCTTATGAATATTTTAGAGTGAATTTTGCCAAAGATTTATATCCATCTTTATGCTTGCTCGTCAAAATGTGATTAATGTTGAAGTCTGTCGGATAAAAAATATTTTTTTGCTTTCTGATAGACACAGGACTCAAATATTCTTTTTTGAATTTTGTGATTTGTTGAAGAAATGTGACATTTTTTTTGAAAGTAGAAGTATTTGATAAAAAGATAATTTTATTTTAAGAAAAAAGAAACAGTTAATGACTTGCGTAGTCAGACTGAGAACGCAGACCGATGTCTCCGCCTCGTTTTAACAATAGAAAAACTAAATACTTTTGTGTGAACAGCTGCATATTAGTCCATTATATCAAAGTTGGAACACAAGAAATTTTAACACACAAAATTGCTGATGTCAGCAGAAATTGTATATGTGAATGAAGAAATAATGAAATTCTGATCATGGTAAATTCTCCTAACATGTTTGTTGAAAATCGGTTACGTCATACCTTTTTTTTGCTGATCGCTTTATCGTTTTCTCTCCTCAGAGCGATGACGAAACAACAGCTTTGTAAAAACAGGTGACATCAAAAAAAAAACTTTTCTGAAATTCTAAAAGATAAACTAACCTGGCTAAAGCATGTATGCATTTGCCCATTCAGGCTAAAAGGGATAAGGGTGATTCCGGGGGTGGGATAAGGGTGATTCCGGGAGTGGAATAAGCGGGGAGATTGGGGAAATAAACAAGTTAAAAAAACTACAAAAACTACGAAGCAAAAACAACAAAATAAAGGAGGATAAAATCAAAAAATAAAAGATAAAAGCTGTATCATATTTTCTCCTGTGATGGTCATATACCGAAAACAGGATGAAAGGCATACCGCCTCTAATTTTAATAAGCTTACAATTGAGGTTTAGTGTTTACGCTAATACCGTTGGTTTGTGTTCATAAAGCGAAAAAATGCAGCTGGCATTGTGTATATTACGTTCTATCGCATACCCGGGCTAATTAAAGGCTTATCCATGATTAAACATCCGGGATATATTTTAAGACATTATCTATTGTCCGTCCATTAGCGAACGATTCATTAAATTACCTATGCGCGTTCTACAATTATTAATTGATCAGGTCAATTAAGGATTGTCATTGGCAACAAGATTGAGTGACACACGCCAAAACAAAATCATAATATAGTGACACAGTCAGAAAAGGTTTTTTCTTTCTTTCTGATAATTGATTGATTGTGAAAGTCAATTCCGTCTCAACCGTATCGCTTTAACTGGGCTTTTGTCATGAAGTTTGAATATCTAGGAAGCATATTTACTAACTTTTGACATGTATACCTCAATACGTTATATACAATTCGCAATACAAGGTGACGACGATAGTCTTTTGTTCTTGGAAAATCAAAAATCCCCTTATATACACACGATTTCCCCTTTTTTAGTCCCGCTTTTCATTAGGAAATAACTGCATTGTCGATATTACTAATTAATCCTTCCGCACGCTGCGCTGTTAGTGATAAATTGTTTTTACTTTAATTTAATCAAACTACCACCAAGTCTAAGGAAATACAATGCAAAATGTTGCAAAAACACTGGTTTAAAGGGGAAAATTGTTGGTAAAACTGTGTTTTAAAGGGCACAATATGACCTCGATCAGTACGATGACACCGTGATGTTAAATCATCCTAAAAATGTTTTTTAAAGCAATAAATGCCTGACTAAAGATTTGTGTAACTTTTTTCCATATGCGTGGAGATGTACATTATTTTCCCGCTATAAAACTTGCACCATTTTTTTATGCTTCGAAATGGGGAACAGACATAGAGACGGGTTGTAAATTGATTATGGTTTTTGTATTTTTCATGTGTAAGCTCAATATTTCACATCTCATTTCAACTGCTTTCCTTTCATAAAGGTGGTAAACGTTTGAGGTTGTACTTTTCCGAAAGCCTTTTTTTCACATACAAAACAAAAAATACATCTGCAATTTTCACCCATGTAAATTAACTTAAAAATGTTTTTCACATTCCTAGATGATTTTTTTAAAACATCCATTTGACATTTTTAAAATGCCAAAGTTAGAATGTATGTAAAGTAATCTACATCTCCACATTGAGTTAAAATCGGAATTTTTTACTGCCACAAAGATTTTCCCGATTTGGGTGTTAAAATATTTCTCCATAATAATCGTACTGTTAAATGGGTACCTCTAAACCTCAAATTTCTGTCTACAAGGTGTACCACAAAACCTCAGGCACCCCGCATAGCACATTCACAGATGAGTAGTAAAAACGCAACAAAAGAGCACAGGTACAGGTGTAAAAAAAATCCGCCTTCCGTTTTAAACAAAAGGTTCTACCTCTGATGCACACTGTATAATTCTCGGTGCAGCCAAAAAAAAAACTAATCCTGTCTAATGCGGAAGAGCAGAGAGTATTAGCGCACGTGCCTAATGTCAAAAATCGACGGGTTTCTTGTTAAGGTCTTTATGGTAAGAGTCAAGATAATACCCAGCAGGCTTTCCATTTTCATCATTGTAAAATTGGAGCTTTTTAACGCTCCACGAATGGCGTTGTTAAGACTAGGCGTAGTGAGAAAATCATAAAAAGTACGCCCTTAACTAATAGAAACTCCCTTTATATGATATGAGGTCTTTTTATTTTCTTGTTAAGCCCGGTGAAGATTGATTTAATTTAATTTTCTTCGACAAATGAGATCTGGTTTTTCTATAACGAAGACTTTAACATAATTTTTGTTAATCTCCAAATCGCATACAAAGATCATTTTGTTTTTGTTCGAAGTAATATTAAATGGGATTTTGTTTTCTCAACCGATAATGAGATTATTAGATCTCGTTTATTTCATGTAATTTCATTGAACTCAAGTACAGAATTATTAAATCTGTTTTTAATTTCTGAGATTAAAATAAAATTGTGAGTGAGCGACTTGATTAAAAGTTTCGTTTTCGATACGCCTGAAGGATTCATAACCACTACACTTCTTTTAAGATCCGAAGGATAAAAATCAACCTGTTCTTTAATAAGTTCAAAAAAGTAAAGAAATCCTAATTGACTTAGTTTTGACTTAATCTTGATATATCTCATTAAAAAAATTAAGTGTTGGACATTAGAGACTTTTTAAATAACCTGGTCCTCTGTGCCTAATTAAATATCATCACAGTGTTCAATGGGATATAAGGTTTAATCTTTTTCCAGTATTTTTACTTTTGGAAGAAAAAAAACTGTTTGCAAACGTTTTTATCGGTTTAATTATTTTTGGAGTTTTGACCAAATAGGATTAGTCCCACATCGGTTGCATACCTCAAAACTATTAATTTGGAAATAATGAGCTCATTCGAAACAAAAGAAAATAAAACAATTCTTTTTCTTTTTTATCAAAAATTATAATAAAAATTACCCCAGTAGTACGAGAGGAAATGAATTGATTGACCTCGAAATCTTAATGGTAGTTCATCTGACAGAATGTAAACACATCTATTTTTATCGTTCTTTTGTACAAAAGTCTCTTATTTTTGTTTGGGACAATCGAGGCACTTTTTTGTCTCTGATTCGTTCTTCCAAACTTTTTTAAGAGACTTTACTATATACTGTCAGATGAACATTCTCTAAGTTTAAGCGCATGCGCACGGAAGGAATTTTGATAAAAGTTTTATTTCACATCCTTAATAGTAACGAAATCTTTTGAACTATAGACCAACGGTATTATCGAAGCATGTAAACCAACTTTACGTTTTATTTAATTATCCTTGCGCGTTCTAGAAGCCAATTTTGAACGATATAGTCTATTCAACATTTTTGGGGTATTTCCAACAGCGCACTTGACTTCAAGAGAACTTGAAACTCAGATCTTCCTCGTTTTTTACGCTTCTTACATATTGCACAAAGTTAGAGTTATTTAAATTTATGTGGGGAAAATCCTACAACCTTACACTAAAATGATCGATATTCGTCTAAAAATCAGGTTGAAAATCGCCTCAAAATACTTTGTATACCATTCAATGGGAAGTTGTGAAGTTTTACTGGCTGTTCAATATTTTATCGTCTCGTAAACTGGTTTCTAGAACGCGAAGCTGGAGTTAAGAAGACGCGAAAGCATAAGTTACGCGCTACTTCTTCGCGGGTACTTACCAACAACGAGGATGTATTGTGATTTTACGGCGGAACGGGACTTGGTACCATACACACTGCACCTGTAACTTCCAGTATCTGTAGACCTGGCATCTTTTATTATTAATACTGATTGTCTTTTTGAAACTCTCGTAATATTGTAACGACCTCTGTTGCGAAGCCTCTTTCTTCCGAATTCCCAACGGAACGGAATTTCAATGTTCTCCGTTGAGCTGTATGTACATTTTAAAATAATTTTCGAACCAATTTGTATCTGGTCTTGTTTCGTCAATGGTTCTGTAATTGCAAGTCCACCTAAACGAGAAAAAATAAATAGATTTCAAATTTACTTCCATGACAAATTAACAGAGTATATCAAAACTCGTGTAAATCCTTGACTAGAATTGAAATTCTCGAACTTTATTATTCAAAATAATACAACATTGTTGGTACTTCAATATTTGATATAAATAACTAATCATTGCAAATCACTGTGTTGTGTATTACTTTCCAGTGATTTCAAAATAAAAATCCAAAAAATACAAAGATAGCTCACTCTAAAGGTACTACTGTGAGAACACTTGCATTTTTTAATACCACGTATCGTTGACCGACCGACTACTCGAATAGAAAATGAAAGAACAGGGCAATACGCTCTACTTTCTGTAAATGTATTTATGTTTCTTTTTTCTGTCATTTGTAACAATACGGTATTATTATAGCGCTCCTCCCCCTCCCAGCAGATTGGAATAAGGGCGGTGAAGGATCATGTAAATTAAGTTAAACAACAGATTGCACCACTAGATGTTCACGCCCTCAGACCTACGTTTCAGATTTATTTGATATTTTCTTGATTGAAAATTACCAAAACAATGATACTTTGTCAAACCCTTTCTCAAAGATAAGATAAAAGACATAAGATGCGGCGTCAAGCTTGTTTTTACTTGTGTTTTTTTTAGAGTTGCAACGTTTATAAAGTAAAAGGTTGCCAAATTGATATTTTTTGGAATGCTGGGAATCATTAGTTATTGGTGGATTCATTCTAGAAGATATTTTATGAACTTAGGGATGATAATATAAATTCACAATTACAAAATAAACTAGGCTTAGTTTTTTTCTATAAGCAATACAGTTGCATAACGCTGTGGTTCTGTTTTAGGTAACTAACAGTAGTCTGAGACTAAAGATTATTATATGTATGATGTTCTGAGACTAATAATCAGTTTAGATAAATATATACATTGTTTTTGGGTGGCAAACTTCAACTTTTACTATCCTGATAACAATAGGTTTCTTCCGAAACTGATTAATTTCAACTAGAAGTCAAATGACGTGAATATATATCAGAAAGCTACTGAAACTTACCGCTGACTTTGAGTTCACCGGCTCTACTATCTGTTCCTAATTTATTGGAAGCTAAACATTGATATTTCCCAGCATCTGATTTCTTTACATTTGTAATCCTCAGTGTTCCCGTGGTTGGGTTAACGGAGAATCTCTCATCTTGCACCACAACATCCAGTGTTGTGTTGAGCTTCTTCCACCTAATTGTTGGCGTGGGTGCACCCGTGGGTACACAATTGATTTCGGCCGTGCCACCTGTCAACGCCTGCGTTGAAGGGGCTGGGCGTATGCTCAATGCACCAAAACCAGCAGGGATTTCTAGAAGAACAAAATTGATGATGAAATTGAGTCAGGTTTCTGATGGTGGTTTTGCCAAAGCATATTTTACAATGAGCATTTTATTGCTGTAACATCGAACAAATTCCATACTCCGATTTTCTTTTTTCAATGTTGCATTTGCTCATACTGTGCCTTGTCAGAATTTAAAATACACAGTATGCCAGAATTGATATCCAATTTAACAATGAGAAAAACACCTGACATAATGGTGTATATAGCACACACGAGAAAATCTTTTTCGTAGGTCACACAGTACAAAGTGACCTAACATCGTTCCATTTATCCACCTTTGAACAGGGCAGGACAGGAGAGTGGCAAAATGATCATGTTCTGTTTGTCCCAGCTCTTATTCAAGACAAAACTGAATTCAGTTCAACTTTTCCCGGAAAGGACAAATCATAAACATGAAAATGTCAAGAACGACTTTTTTATTGTTTCAACGAATTAATCAGATTTCAGTATAACAAAATTTCACCCGTATAGTCTGTCCTGTCTTGTCCTGTCCTGTTCTGTCCTGTCATGTCCTGTCCTGTCCTGTCCTGTCCTGTCGGTGTCCAAAAAGTAAAACTAGGTCGAAATCCACCTTAATAAGAATGTCATCTTTTCAGTAAACACAACTTACCGACAACTGTCAAGTAGATTGTCATCAAATCTTCACCATGTACATTCTCGGCTAAACATTGGTAAAAGCCCTGGTGTTCTTTCATTAACTTGGTGATCGTTAGATTCCCATTGTGGATTTTAACATCACTGTTACCTCCTCCAATGGGGTTTGCATTGAAATACCAGCTATAGGAGACCTGTGGTATCCCACGTGCAACACACGGAAGTTTCACGTGCGCATCAATGGCTACTGAGATCTCTTGAGATTTGAGAACCATTTCAGGTTTTGCTGTATCGAATAAAACAAAGAAAGACTATGGTAACAAAAATGTAACTTTGGAAAATCTATCAATAGATAGAGATGGCTATTCACATGATATTCTTCACTATGGTGTTTGGAAAAACAAGGATAAGTGGCTTTATTTATTATTCATGATCAATAAAACATCACTATTGGAATCATCGCCATCACCAAAATATTTCCCCTTACCGTCTATTTTTATATATGCAGTTTTTGAAGATTTCTCTCCGTAAGCATTCGCTACTTCGCAACAGTATTCTCCTTCTGAATGCTTGGTGAACTTCCCGAATTCATATCGTAGTCGATTTCCAATTTGTTTTGATCCAATCAACTCGACACCCGTTTTTGTGTTGCGAAACTTCATTACAGGGATTGGCCTAACATTTAAAAAAGCAATTTCAATTGAATGATGGGCTCTAAAATCTACTCATGACCGCCAACCCAAGCTTCGGATAACCATTGAGCTCCGATCAAAAACTAATAGAAAAGAAGTGGACAGGATTCCCGGCATCCAGTCAAAAACACTTGTACTACAAGTTAGACTATCTTGCTAGTCGGTTTAGCGGCGTCTTAACGGCGGATAACGGCGAAAATATGGGGTCCTTAAAGTAATATAGTCTGTAAAATTTACAAAAAAGGGAATGGGAATTGAGGGTCAGAAAGAAAAAACCTATAGATATTCTTTAGCTAAAACCCGATTCGGTCAACACTCTCCATCTTTGTATTAAAATACTGTTTGCGCGCGATATAGAGAGTTATGCGTTTGTGACTGACCTAAAATATAGACTAGTAAACTAGGGGGTTCGGAAAACCCGAGTTACAAAATCGAGTTACGCATTATGACGTCATTTCTCGAGTTACTAACTCGAGAGATTTTTTACGTCCTTTACTTTTCGAGTTACTAACTCGAGTTGGAAATACAAATAAAAAATATTCGAGTTACTAACTCGAGATTGGAAACAAATT